>CANUEP010176910.1:0-21878 GCA_947857235.1 Jatropha podagrica
GCGATCCTCATAATTTTTCGGACATTTCAAGTACCATATTGGCATGCTTTCGGTGAATTTCCAAAATGGCCTTTGGTCCGGCCGGGCTGTTTGCAGTCCGGGAAAATAGGCTTTTTGAGCCTAAAAAATTGAGTATTCACAAAGAGTAGCAATTTTTTTCTTATTGATACTCTTCCTTCTTTCCATGGAATTGATGAGGGATTGAGTATGCTTCAAAGTAGGCTTTCCATGGTTAATGCCTTCATCAAGCTCCTTGTTGTGCTCTTCAATGAGTTTCTTTTTCACTTTTATCAACATAGCCTATCTACTTTTCTCTGTAGAAACCTGTTTAGATGTCTTTCTAGTTTTTGTTTCTAGTTCCACTTCTTCATCATTGAGGTTTAACTTCTCAGTTTCTGCATCATTGACATCTTCAACTTCACCCCTTTCTTATCCTTTTCAACTTTCTCTGGTTCATTTCCACCTATATTCTCGAAATCTCCTTTATCTTGAGGGACATCTTATTCTATTTCTACTTCTTCTTTAGATTCTACCTCTTTTTCTAATTTTACTTTTTTTTTCTCCTTTTTTGCCTTTTCCAATTTTTCTTTTCCCTTTTTTAATCTCACCTTTTCTTTTTCTAAACTTCGTTTCTCCTTTTCTAATTTCAATTTTTTAGACTTCTCCTCTTCTACAGCCTCTTTTTCTTTTTCTTGTTCTTCCTCATCCTCCTCATCTTTTTCATCCTTTGTTTTCAATGAATTACTATCCAATTTTGACACAATATGACACTTTTTCTCTTTTAATTTTACTCCCAGAAACTCAAAGATAAGAGTTAGCACCATTCCATAAGGCAACTTCTTTGAATTGCTCACCATTTCATTAAAAATTGCATAACACAATTTAAAAGGCTTTTTCTCTACTATGTGTCACATCGATCAAAGTTCAACTTGATTCACATAAGTCAAAGACCCACTTTTGGGATAAATATAATGCATTATCAATTTATAAAGCCATTTTATATTTGCTTGAAGATCAAAACTGTAACAGTATGTTTATTTAGTGTTTCTTTCAGTGCTGATAATAGTGATTTACCAGTCTGTGAATAGTACCATCGGTCCGAAAAAAAATTACTATGTGTATCTAATATTTTATTTAATATTTTTGGAGCATGTTTGCATGATTTAGGTGGACAGAAAATATTTTATGAATATTTTTTAGAGAATTAAGGTATATAATGAATAGTGATTTTTAGTGTAGTATGTTAAGAAATAATTGAGGAATTATTTTTGTGGAATTAATTTAATCAATTAGAGGAGTTAAATAATAATTAGAAGAGAATCATTCGAGGAATATTTAAAGCCATTGGAAGAGAATACCTTGACTTGATCATAGCCCTTCATTAAGCATAAAATTAAGAAGTCAAGTTTGACTTTTCTACTTAAAGTTACCACTCATCAACACTATTCGCCCATCTTCTTCCTCTCTTCCCCACACCACTTTCTCTCTCTATTCTCCTCCATTTTCTCTCATTTTCTCTACTTCTAAACTACCACAAATTTCATGAAATAAACTAAATACTAGTAATTGAACCTTAAGAATTAAGTAGAAGAAGTGGAAATTGGTGATTAGAAGCTAAGACAATTGGAGTTATTATCCAAGTAAGTAAGTTGTGGTTTTTAAGTTTTGTGAATTAATGAGTAGAATTCAAGGGTTAGGCATATAATTGATGCATTAAATTATGCTCCATTCATTTCTTTTGTTAATTTTGATTTTAATGTGCATTTTTCCTATTTTGAAGAAGTGGGAGAACCCTCCACCAAAGGGAAGGAGAAAGCCAAAGAGTGAGGCTTTCCAACCTTCTTCAAGCTTGATTAAGAGGTTACTACACTAATATTTTCATTTCCCTTTCAATTTCTTTAAGTTTGCAATTTTTAGATTTTGATTGATTTTGGAAAAATATGTGAAATGTGTTGGAAAATGGATAATTGAATGTTTTAATTTGATTTTCCATGATTCTTAAGTATGGAAGAATGCTTGAAAGGGAAGGGAAACATTCCCTTCTCCTTTAACCATGAGTGGCCGAACCTCTTAGGAGGAAGGGCCTTAGTTTTTGTTTCAAGCTTTTGTGTTTTTTTATTCTTGTGGAGTTTTTGAATGGTTTTTTTTAAAGAATAATGTGGTTATTTTGAAAGAAAATATTCTCCCTTTTGTTTTGAAAGGGGGGTGGAACCTATGTGGGTGAAGGGCATTTGATTTCCTTTGATTTCTGTGTGATTTTAACTTTAATGAGCTTGTTATTAAGTAAGTTAATGATGGTTAAAACCTCTCTCTTAAATGTTTATGTTTAAGTATTTTTGCAAAACTTAAAGAAAACTTTTAAGGTGTAAAAATGAACTTGTGAGGTTAAAAGTGCGTTGGTAAAGGTTTTAATGTTTTGAATTAAGTATTTGACTTGAAATGTGGAGGGTTGAGGAAGGGAAACTTCTTCCTCCTTGTTGACCCAAAAGGGGGCCAAACCACCTTAGGGTGGTAAGGCATATTTTGTCTTCTTTAAGTGTTGAATTTAAGTATTTTAAAGCTATGAATATAAGAGTTCCTCCTTGTTGACCCAAAAGGGGGCCGAACCACCTTAGGGTGGTAAGGCATATTTTGTCTTCTTTAAGTGTTGAATTTAAGTATTTTAAAGCTATGAATATAAGAGTATTGCGAAAGTATGATTTTGGTTTTGAACATAAGAGAATTTAATGAGTATTTACAAGTTGAAAATTAAGTAATTTTGAAATAAAAAGTATTAAATTGTGAAATGTATTGCAAAGGGATGTTGTGTAAGAAATAAGATCATTTGTGAAAGAATGGGTTTATTTTGGGCTCTACTATGCACGATTGAAATGTAGTATGATGAGACTGATTTCGATATATGAGTATGTTGGGCTTATCAGGCCATTCTTTTATATGGAGCTATGATCATATGCTAGGGTTATCAGCCCTTATGAATAGGCGGACGCGCTTATTGTGTGATGTGGGTGGCGCTTTTATAGGCCACGATTATGTGATGTGGGTGGCGCTTTTATAGGCCACGATTGTGTGATGTGGGTGGCGCTTTCATAGGCCATGATTATGTGATGTGGGGGGCGCTTTCATAGGCCATGATTATGTGATGTGGGTGGTGCTTTCACAGGCCACGATTATGTGATTCAGAAATCGAATCTGCTTATGTTTCATTCTGAATTAGTACGAGCCTTAACTAGGAATGGAATTTTAATTTTCTATAAGAAAACGAAGATACATTTGTATTTATGAACTTCCTTATGTTTTTCAAAATGTTTTAATTTAATTAGTACGACTTCAGTATTTAATTTATATATATTGATTTGAGTATTATAAAGCGTATTTGAGACTTGTTATTTTGGTTATTCTTTGTTATTTTTATTGGTAATTATTTAGCACCACTGAGTCTTCCACTCAACGCGTTGATTTTTATCACCCGCAGGTTAAGAACAGTGGACGCTATTCAAAGAATGGAGGAGTAGCATCAGAGTAGAAATATCATTTTGGGTCGGATATATAGTAAATTGTAATTTTGGCCTGTATAGAAAAATATCGTAAAAGTATTGAAGTTGTAAATATTGAACATGTAATTAATGAGATTGATGGTTATTTAAGTATTATGATCTTATTATATTTATGGTGTATGAATTTTAATAAATATTCTTTTGAATAAATGGTAAATTAACATGATAGGACTTATGTGAATTGATACGTACATTTAGAAGTGCTGCATGATTTTGAGTTGGTTGGAGTTTTGGGGATTGGAGGAGAATTGATATTAGAAGTGTATATGTTTTCTTTGTGTGGCAAGTTGATTTTTAAGGGAAACTCTTGCGAATTTTTCGTAGGAATTTCCTTAAATATTACTTTTAAATTTTAATTACTTGCCTCCTTATGAAAATCTATATACTTTCAATATATGATCTAGAGTTATTAAGTAAGATAAGACGATGCTCCGGCACTAAGTGTGGCATTCGTCGTCTGGTCCTCCGATATTAGGCTGTGGGTGTTACAAGAACACTCAATCACAGATTATATTTCTGAATATCCTTTCCTAGTGGTATTCCTAATAAATTCTTCCTTTTCATACTCACTTAACTTAGTGGTCTCTTTAATTTTAGTTACCTTAGGCCTAGCATCAGGTATTTTGAAGATTCTTCCTAAGTCAACAATGTTATTACTCTAATTTCTCCATCCAATTTCATAAAGAGAGTATTAAAATCGGTTCCCATAAGAGATCCATAGAACTCTTTAACCACAGCCTCATAATAAGGTTTATTAATTTGTAGAAATTCCATCCAACCTTGAGATTTAAACAATTCCCTAAAATTAAACTTAGATTTCCCAACAGAACTTCTAGTCAACTGTGTAGGAACGCATAAGAGAGTTGGGAGATAGAATCATTTTACCTTTGCTTCGAGAGACATTTTCCTTTTCAATTCTCTTACCCTTTTCTTTGCCTTTTTCCATTTTTGATTTTCCCTTTTCCTTTTTCAAACTGCACTAAGGTAGAGATTTCTTGTTATGATTCCTATTTCTTAAATTTCAGTTCAGCGAAGAGTTCTAATTCTTTAGTGGTCATGGTTTTAGAGGAAAGAGAATTGGATCTGGACATGGTTTTTATGGTTTTTGCTTCAGAGAAGCTTTTAGGGTTTTGTTGAAAAGAGAAGGAGAAGATGGCATTGGAAACAGAGAGAGAAAGGAAGAGAAAAAGTTTAAGTGGAGTTGTGTTTTAGGAGAGAGAAGAAGCTTTGAGGAGAAGTTTAAATTAATATATAGAGAGAGAAAGGTTGCGTTAGAAATGTGGGAGAGACGGTTTTAAAAGTTGAAAAAGCAGTTTTGGGGAGAAGATAAAAGTGACTAATTTGACTTTTTGATAACCCCAACAAGTAAAGACATGCTGCCACTTTTGCAAAAAATAAAAGAAAATTAAATAAATCAAAAAAATCAAAATACAAAATAAATTACTTGACATGTCTAACAAAATTCAAATTTGATGTTGATGGCGACTTTAGAATTCAACATTAGAACCTTATTGAGCTTTTTAGGCACAGAAACATATTTCTTCAAAAAGTTTACACAGAGTTAAACTTTACAAAAACACATACCACAAAACAGGTTTTTCATTTTCAAATATAGAAAGTACACACAGAGTTTTGAAGTTAAGAGTTTAGAACTAACATACCTAGTTCTCTTCTAATTAAGCAGAATTGTCTTTCATTTAAATATTTAATGAAAATATCTGCCAATTGCTTTTCTATAGGGATGAACTCAACCACTATATCACCTTTTTGAACATGATCACGTATGAAGTAGCGTCTGAGTTCTATATGCTTAGTTCTAAAGTGCTGGACTGGATATTTAGATAAGTTGATAGCACTTGTGTTGTCACATATGATTGAAATTATTTCTAATTTTAGACCATAGTTTATCGATTGTTGCTTGATCCGTAGAACTTGTGCAACACAATTTCCAACAGTAATGTATTCTAATTCTGTAGTAGAGAGAGCAACAAAAGTCTGCTTCTCACTAAACCATAACACAAGGGCACTATCTAGAAACTGGCAAGTTCCAGACGTGCTCTTTCTATCTACTTTGCTTCCTGCAAAGTCAGAATCACTATACCTAACAAGATCAAATGTGCTATCTTTAGAATACCACAAAACTAGATTAGAAGTACCACAAAGATATCTTAAAATCCTTTTATGGTAATTAAATGTAATTCTTTAGGACTTGACTGAAATCTAGCGCATAGACGTACACTAAAGTGAATGTTAGGTCAACTTGCAATTAGATATAGTAAAGAACCAATCGAACTTCTAAACAACTTAATATCCACATCCTTTCAATTTTCATCTTTTTTTAATTTTGAGGATGGGCTCATTGGTTTGGTACATACCTTGGCATTATCCATTTTGAACATTTTTAATAGTTCAAGAGTGTACTTGCCTTGGTTTATAAAAATTTCATTGTCACATTGTTTGATTTGAAGTTCAAGGAAGAAGTTTAATTCTCCCATCATGCTCATTTCAAACTCACCCTGTATAATCTTAGAAAATTCATTGCATAGGAGGTCGTTAGTTGATCCAAAGATTTTGTAATTCACATAGATTTGCACAACCAGAATATCAGAAGCTTTTTTTTAAATAAACAGTGTAGTATCCACCTTTCCTCTTGAAAAATCATTTTCTACTACAAATTTACTTAATCTTTCACACCAAGCTCTAGAAGCTTATTTTAAACCACAAAGAGCTTTTATAAGTTTATAAAATAGCCAATTAAAAAGAAAGCATGCCTAAAAAAAAAATATGGTTTAGCCATCGATATTAGTTGCCGAATAACGACGAATAGTGACGACATTCAGCGGTGAGTTCTTTAGAACTTTAGCAACTATAGCGATAGATTTAATGAAAAAAATGACGATGGATAATTAATTCGTCGCTCTATCTAGCTCCAAGAATTAGCGCCAAACTTTGATACTGAATATGATTGATTAGTGATCGATTCGGTGACAAACAAATAAGTTGTCGCTAAATGTGGTATTTAAATTTAGGCAAAAAATTTTAGCAACAGAACTCCGACAGCTTTGATGACCAAATGGCAAAATTGTGTTAGCAACAAATGAGAAACCGATTGTTTTAATTAGTGATGGAATTACAATGCCATGTCATTTAAAACAACGATTGATTTTATTAATCAACGACCAAATTAGTTGGTTGCTAAATCAACGACTATCAGTCTTGCCCCCTCCCTCTCCCCTCCTATGTCTTTTCCCCTCTTCTACAATTTCTAGCACTGATAGCTCAAGGAGAAGTCATTGCGGCCGTCGTCATCACTGACCGATGTACATATAAGTTTCTTCAATTAATTTTTTTTTATTTATTCTATGATTGTGTTTTTTTGTTTTATTTTGTGTTTTTTTTTTTTCATTTTCTTTCTTATGTGAATGGTTTGTGATTGGTGTTTTTTTTTTTATTTATAATTTGATGTAGTTTGGTTCTGTCAGTTATGGTATTGTGTGGTTTTGGGTGTTTTTTTTTATATTTTCATTGTAGTTAGTTTGTGATTATGTTTATATTATTGTCGAGTTTTAATTTTAGTTTTAGTTTTAATTTTAATAACTAATTTTTTACTATTATTTTAATAACTAAGTTTAATATCTTTATGTTGTGTAATTTAGTTTTTGTTTTTATTTTGGTTAGTTTTATTCGTAGTTAGTGTGTGACTTTTTTAGTTAATTAGTTTTATATTCTCATATTGTTTGAGTTAGTTTTAGTTTATAAATGAGTCTTAATTTATATTAGTTTTAGTTCTTTAAATGTGAATGTTTAATTTAGAATGTTAATGTTTAAGTAATATAATTTTTGTTGGTTAATTTAGAAATGTGAATGGTTAGTTGGATTCTTAAATTTGTAGGTTGTTATATTTAGTTGGATTCTTAAATTTGTAGGCGTATTACTTTGTTAATTAGGTTTGTTAAATTTATAAATTAATATTTTTCTTTGCTAATTTGCACTTTGTACCTCAGTAAGTTTCTTCAACAATTGCAACTTCAGTTAGCTAATTCTTCCATTTATGTAGTCTGTTCAGTTTTATACTAGATGTAGCATTTTGGTTAGGAAAATGATACAAAATAAACTTAGCATTACCATAATTGTAATTTTAAATTAAGTAGTAATGAAAGCTTCAATTTTAAATAGGAGGACTACAAAAAATAAATTTAGAATAACTTTCTTTTAAACTTAATAAGGCAAATAATGTACTTCAATGAATTGCAAGCATAATTAGCATATCTATATACTTAGCATTTTAATTATGAACGCATTAAACTTTAAAAGGCAAATATTAAGTATGAAAAAACATAAAACTTATAAACTAGCACATATAATATGAAGCATAAAAGCAATTTAACTTAATAACGATAATATGAAGTTTAAAAAGCATAAAACTTAATAAGGCAAATATGAAGTATAATAAATCATAAAACTTAACTAACATTGTTAGCTCAAGGTCAATTTTATCTCAAGATTTTGATGATTATGCAAACCAAATAAATTTATATGTTATTATTGTACTAAAGTTATTTTATACAAAAATTATTGATTGGAGAATTATTGAAGAAATTATGTTCCTACTTTCAAGACTTTTATTTGAAGACCATGAAATTCATTGAAGAATTACTTTTGGTTAGTATTATATTTAGTCTTAGAAAATTAATATAGGATAGAGAGTAAATAATATTATAAGCACAAATCTATCTTCTCTCTCTCAAAAATTATTTTTAAAATGCTTTTGTATAAAAATTTATTAAGAGGAGATTACCCAAAATCATTGCCTTTCACATTTTTCCATTTAAAAGATTTTTGAAGTAAAACTTTTGGTGGCTATTAAATGAAATTATGCAAAAAGCAATTTTTTACTTAGAAGATATTTTGGTAATGTTGCTTTCATTTCTCAAATAGAACCTAAAAATATAGATGATGCTCAAAATAATGAGAGTTGGATTTTTGCTATATAAGAAGAACTCAATTAGTTTGAAGTAAACTAAGTTTAAAAACTTGTTTCTAGACCTAAAAACCATTTTGTTATTAGAACAAAATGAGTGTCAAGAAATAAGCTTAATGAACATGGTAATGTTGTGAGAAACAAAAACAACGTTAGTGGCTTAAGATTACAACCAAGAAGAAGGCATCAATTTTGATGAGACCTTTGCTCCGGTTATTAGACTTGAGGCCATTAGTATGCTTTATGCATTTGCATGTTTTAAAAACTTCATGTTGTACCAAAATTGATGTGAAAAGTGATTTCTTAAATGATTTTCTAAATAAAGAGGTGTATGTTGAACTACCACCTGGTTTTGAAGTTTATGAAAAATCAAACCATGTCTAAAAACTTACATGTATGATACTAGCATGCTTGAATGGTAAAGATTGTTGCTTTTTGATGTGCAACTTCATTTGGCTAAACCATAAAGGAATGGATAGCCTTGTGAATTTTTTATCGTCAGTGATTATTCTCTTCTTATTTTGATGGTTAGCATGTATTTAAAATTTGGCATTTATGTCTATTTTGGAACTTGAGAAATGAAAATTTTTTTATAAGAGACATAAGGATTTTTTAGAAAATATATGAGTTTATGCATGCTTTAAATTTAATTATGCTTTTTAAGTTATAATGAGCATTTTGAATGAGTTGAATGAGAAAAGAAAGTTCTAGTGACAAAAAACATGTGTGTAACTTGTATTTTCCTATGATATAAAATTTATGAACTTTGAAAATTTGTATAAGACTTTGCATGTTTAGAGTGTAACCATGCTTCTAAGAGTATAATTGACGCTTTAGTTAAGTTACATATAAAAAGAAAGACTTGTATGATAAAAATCACATGAATGATATATACTCTTCCTATGACTTGAAATATGAGAAACTCCATATGCTTTTATAATTTTACTTGAATTTGAGTTAAGTAATTCTTATAAGATGAAGTATATTAAAAGAAGTAAGATTTAAATTTGGAGAAAATGCTTTAAATGAATCCTTGGAAATAAGTATTTTACTCACGAGTAAAAATTTGAAATTTTGAAAAAAATTTTAGGAAATTATACATGAATTGAGTTCGATTATGATTATAAGTGTCAAATTAAGGTTTTGGTTGTTTCAAATGTAAAAAGAAAGTTCAGTTTTATAAGAATTGCACTTTTGGCCATATAGGCCATGAAACTTTTTCTATAAGGTTGTTTAAAGTGCTTGAAGATGATTACTAAGACTTCACACTTGAAAGAGTTGAATTTCATTTGAAGTACGATTTCTAAACTTCTTGATTTTTGAGGAAAAGACAAATTCTCTAAGTAACGTGTTTTTCATGACAACAGAGTTTTTGGATGCAAACCTTAAGAAGTAATTTTGATTGGTATATATAAGTGATATATATTTGCTGATGCATGAATAGTACGTTAAATGATATATTTATTGATGCACTAATAGTACCTTAAGTGATACATGTGAAATATCTACTGATGCATGAATAGTACCTTAAATGATAGTATGATTATGAGTATAATCATATGTTGCCATCGCAACACTGGATGCTTCAGATTATTAAGCAACACTAAGTTTTATACTCAACACATCAATATTTATCACGTACAGGCTGTAGACTCGGGAGTGTTTTTTGCGTCTAGTTCCAGCTTCAGAGCCAAAGACTTCATATTGATGGATAAGGTTTATTCTATTTTAGTTATGCATTAGCTATTGTAACACCCACTGCCCAATCTCGAAAGATCAGACGATGGATGCCACATTTGATGTCGGAGGCACCAAGATTAACTAATATATAAATCTTATAAATTATCGTATGAATTAGAAGTGATTTAAAATGCACAGGTCTAACAAGTATTTTTTTTTTAGAAAAAGATTTGAAAAATTTTGCAGAACAACTATAAGAGTTTTCCCTAAAAGTTGATTCACAACTAGAACTTGCACACTCTCAATTTCAAACTCCAAACTTCCACCAAACTCCAATGATCAACATAATTCAAACATCACATCTATAACTTCATAACCATTCAATTCCTCATTAGCATTTATAATAATCATCAAATTAAAGGCATCAACATATATATAGATAATAAATCTTATAATTCTAACCATGCATAACTAACTTAGAAATATTTTTACATCCAACGTTAAATATTATCCATGATTAACTCCATATACATATACCTAAAATATAATATACATCAAAACTACTTAATTAACATAACTCAAATATTACATTCTTTAATAATGATAATTATACATGTCAATTTCTTAGATACATAAAATTAATTGTATAACTACAAAAAATAATCCCTTCAGCTCTGATGCTACTTCTCGAGTCTTTAAGTAGCAACCACGGTCTTCAACTTACACGTGATAAAATCAATGCATTGAGTATAAAACTCAAAGGTGCTCATAAATCACATACGTACTAATATTTCAATGGCAACATACTTAAAAACATGAATTTCATAAAAGATTCACAAATCATAAAATCATTGAATACTAAACTTGCATACATACATATAGCTTATAACTTCATGTTATACTTACAAAACAATAACATTTATAATTTTTCATCATATCGTATCATGTGTACATTACCATAGATATTCATTTCACATATAAGCAAGCTATTCATCTTAAATACAAATTTCACGTTAACATGCTTTAAAGATTCATTTATTAACATAATTATTTATCCATAAACTAATATCAAATAATTAACTAAGTTCATATAATATATTTTATTAATTTAATTTCTATAAAAATATTTTCTTAAGGGGCTCGCAAACACTTAGGAGAAAATGAAGCATATGAGATTATTAACTTATACATAATGGTCTTATATGCCAACATAATCAGAAGGCTTCTAGTGCCTATCATAAACATATGGAGCGTGTCCGCTCAAACATAAGGCACTCACGTGCCTAGCATATGATCATAGCTAACATCATAATGGCATCAAATGCCGAGCATGCTCATCTTACATAATAAATCGAATCACACAATAAATTCACACCAAGTATATTAGAGCCCAAAAACATATCTTTATTTCCTAATTCATAATACTTCTCATAAAACTTATTTTTCTTTAGTCTTCTTGAAATCATAATGTAAACTTAGTTTAGAACTCAAGTAATTCACGAGAATTCATGCTTAGGCATTTTAACTTAACATAGAAATTTATTATAATAAAAATCACTTTTATCATTTAAAGCATATATCAATCTTAAGATTCAATTAAAGCATCCTTTATATACATGTATGCATATTCATAGATCAAATGTGGACACTCTGATGCAAATTCTCAATATTATCATAATTCAACTCATAGGACATTTCTCATTCCTCAAGGTATAACATGGGAATTTCATCTATGATTCACACACATATTATTTACCATATACGTCAAATTTGATGTACTTTTACTCATAAAAATATCATGAAAGACTAAGGATACATGGTAGAAATTTGTACCATATGCCAAATACTCAACTGGCATCATTTTAAGAGCATTAGCAAGCAAAGAACAAAAGAAAAATTTAGGCCCTTTCTCCATAGTAGGTTCGGCCTCTCAAAGAACACAAAGGAGAAGAAGTTTCCTCCTTCAAACAAGCCTGTAATCATACTTAGAAATCACCCAAGAACACATTTATTCAACCAAAGTCCCATAATTCAAGCAATTCATACAAAATCCTGAATTTTCATATAATAACATAAATTCTCAAAATCAAGAATTGAATGAGGGAAATTGTATTTACAAACAGTAACCTCAAATTCAAGCTTCTATAAGCTTAGCAAATTACACCTTTGCTTTCTCCTTGTTTTTTATGGAGGGTTCACCGACCTCTAAACAAGTACTAAAAATCCCACATCAAATAAAGAAAACAAGCAAATGAAGGAAGATGGAACATGTATGAAGATAATGAAGCAAAAAAACCTCAAATTAACTCTTAGAAATCAAAATCTCAACTTACATGTCCTAGCCTTTAACTCCAAATTCTTCGAAAGCTACCAATTTGAAATCCAAAGGTTTACCTCAAATCTTTAAGGAAAGCTAGAAATTAATTTAATTTAGTTGGTTTAAGTGATTTCTTAAAAAGAATTTGAAAGAAGAAGAGAGGAGAAGGAGAGATGGTGGTTGCCTAAAGAAGAGGAGAAGAAGAAGATGAAGAAGAAAAGTGTTGCCAAGTAGTGATAACCATTGAATTTTATAAGTTAACGAAGGCAAATTTATTACTTCTTTAGGTGATGACAAATGGAGGGTCAAGATTAAGTCAATGGTATTATAATCCAATGGCTAAAAGTATTCTCCAATTAATTCTCCTCAAATTATTATTTATCTCTACATATTTTTTTAATTTACTTCACAAAAATAATTCCTCGAATTTCTCCAATTAATAAAATACTATAATTCACTATTTACTAATTACCTATATTCTCCAAATAAATTCATAACGTGTTTTCTACCCATCAAAATCATATGCATGCATGCTCTAAAAATATTAAATAAAATATAAAACATAACTAGCAATTTTTTCAGACCGAAATAATACTAATTCCTCGATGGATGGTACTATTCACAGATCGGTAAACTATTATTTTAGACACAAAAAAATAAGGCGTTATAGCTCTCCCCCCTTAAAGAATTTCATCCTCGAAATTCACATGAAGTAAATAACTATGGATGTTATTGTCTCATAATTTCTTCACATTCCCAAGTAACTTCCTCGATCTTATGATTCTTCCAAAAGACCTTTACTAGAGGAATTCTCTTATTCCTTGATTCCTTAATCTCTCTAGCAAGTATACTCACTAGTTCTTCCTCATATGTCAAATCCGGATCTATGGTAACAGACTCAACTGATATTACATGCGATGGGTCAAATCGATATCTCCTCAACATAGACACACAGAAGACATTATGTATCCTATCCAGGTTTGGTGGTAAAGCTAGTCTATGAGCCAACAGACCCACATGCTTAATGATCTCGTATAGACTAATGAACCTAGGACTAAGCTTATCCTTCTTTCCAAATCTCAATACTTTCTTCTATGAAGATTCCTTAAGAAAAACCTTATCACCCACTACATACTCTATGTCTCTCCGTTTTAAGTCTACATATGACTTCTGATGATCTGAAGTTGCTTCAATCTATCTTTGATAATTCTTACTTTATATCCTCTATATACCATATCAAATCTAGACCTACAATCTTACTCTTACTAAACTCTACCCAATATAATGGAGCCCTACATCTCCTACCATACAATGCCTCAAAGGGAGCCATTTGAATGCTCAATTGATAACTGTAATTGTAAGTAAATTCCACAAGTCGAATGTACTTCTTCTAACTACCCTCAAAATCGATGAAAACAAGCTCTCAACATATCCTCTAAGACTTGAATAATCCGCTCTGACTGACCATCTGTCTGAGGATATAAACTTGTGTTGAAATTCAACTTAGTATCAGGGCCTCATGTAACTTCTTCCGAAATCTAAAAGTAAATCTTGGATCTCTATCTAAAATGATGGAAGAAGGAACTCTATGCAATCTTACTGTCTCATCTATATATAGCTCTGCATATTGTTCCATGGTGAAGTTGGTCTTAACATGAAGAAAGTGTGTCGACTTAGTCCATTTGTCTACTATTACCTATATAGCACCTTTCTTTTTAGAAGTCGAAGGCAATCCAATCACGAAATCCATAATAATCTTATCCCATTTTCACTCTGGAATAGAAGTAGGGTGTAGCAAACTAGTAGGAACTTGATGCTCTGCTTTGACTTGCTGACAAGTCAAGCACCCCGAAACTTATTCTATGATACCCCTCTTCATAGCCGACCACCAATATTGTGACTTCAAATCCTGATACATCTTATTACTGCCAGGATGCATAGAATAAGGACTACTATGAGCTTCCTATAAGATACTCTTCCTCAACTCCAAAATCTTAGGCACACAAATCTGATCCTCAAAGTACAAGCAGTCAACATCTCTAATCACAAACCTCTTTTTCTTACCATATCTGACCAAGCCTTTCCATAAAGCAATTATCTCATCATCTTTCTGTGCATCTTGAATCTATTGAAGTATGCTAGGTCTAACCATAACCTCTGTCATAGGTGCACCATTACTAGCCATAAACAACCAAGTGTTCATAGCACATAAAGCAACTAGGGCCTTCATACTAAGTCCATCAGCAACCACATCAGCTTTACTTGGATTGTAATCGATGGTGAAATCATAGTCCTTAAGAAGTTCTACCCATCTACGCTATCGCAAATTAAACTCCTTTTATATAAGCAGATACTTTAGACTCTTATGATCCGCATGCATATGACATTTCTCACCATACAAGCAATGCCTCCAAATCTTCAAAGCAAAGATTATAGTTGCTAACTCCAAATCATGGGCAGGGTAATTTTTCTCATGAGGCTTAAGTTGTCTAGAAGCATAAACAACGATCTTACCCTCCTGTATAAGCACACAACCTAATCCGTTATGCGAAGTATCACTATACACATAATATGGTTTGCCCAAAATTGGTTGTTTCAACACTGAAGCCTCAGTAAGCATCACTTTAAGCTTCTGAAAACTACCCTAACATTTATTAGTCCACTCAAATTTGACATCCTTTTGAAGAAGTCTAGTCAAAGGTGCTACAATAAGAGAGAATCCTTTGACAAATCTTCTATAATAACCAATCAATCCTAAGAAACTCCAAATCTCAGTGACATTCTTAGGTGGCTTCTATTCAAGCACTACCTCAATCTTCTTCAAATCAACTCTAATACCCTCAGTAGAAATGATATGACCCAGGAAGGCAATCTTAGATAACCAGAACTCACACTTACTCAACTTGGCATACAACTATCTCTCTCTCAATATCTGAAGTACATCCTTAAATGATGATCATAATCCTCTCTAGTCCAAGAATACACTAAGATATCGTCGATAAACACAACCATAAATCGATCCAAGTAAGGACAAAAGATCTGATTTATCAAATCCATGAAAACTGCAGGTGCGTTAGTCAAACCAAACGACATCACCAAAAACTCATAGCGGCCATAACGGATCCTAAAATTATTCTTAGGCACATCTGATTCTTTAACCCCCAGCTAATGATAACTCGGTCTCAAATCTATCTTTGAGAACACATTAGCTCCTCTCAACTGATCAAACAAATCATCTATCTGACGCAATGGATATCGATTCTTCACAGTAACTTTGTTAAGCTGCCTGTAGTCAGTACACGATCTCAAGGATCCATCCTTTAATTTTACAAATAACACAAGAGCACCCCATAGAGATACACTTAGATGAATAAAACCCTTATCAAGTAATTCCTAAATTTGAATCTTCGACTCTCTTAACTCAATAGGCGTCATCCGATATGGAGTAATGGATATCAACGTGGTGCTAGGAAAAATCTGAATACTAAACTCAACCCCTCTCTCAAGAGGTAAACTAAGCAACTCCTAGGGAAATACATTCGAAAAATCACATACTGTGGGTATATCTTGCACACTAGGAGATTTCGGCTCTGGATCAAGCACATAGGCTAAGAATGCCTCACAATCATGTTGGACCAATATTCTAGTAATAGTAGTAGCAAAAATGAAATTATAGAAGTAATCTGACCTCTCACCCATAACTACGATCTCCTCACCAAACGAAGTCTGAAATGTAATCCTCTTAAGTTTCAAATCAATTATAACCCCATGTCTAGATAATAATCCATACCCAAAATTACATCATACTCCCAGAATGGTAACTCTATCAAGTCTCCAGAAACACATAGCCAAGAATTACTAACAGAAAATCTTTATATACCCAATTAACTACCATACTGTGACCCAAGGGATTAGTGACCTCAATACTATACTCTAATAAATCAGCATGCATATTACCAAGTCTACCCATATATATGCACAAATATGAAAGCGTATAGCCAAGGTCAATCAAAGCATGCACATGAGTGTCAAAGATAAAGAATGTACTGACTATGACATCCAGGGCATCTTGCTCCTCTCTAGTCTTGATAGCATATGCTCTGAAAGGTGCTCTAAACACAAATCTATCCATTGTCTCAAAAGCCAGTCTCTGACTCCCTGTGCCAACTAAATCACCATGGCCTCTACCTCTGCCTCTAGGAATAAAGGGAGATGACCTCCCAGTCTATGGAGTTGAACCAATCAAAGCCATAGGACAACCTCAGATCATATGCTCTGTATACTTGCATCAAAAGCATGCCCTAGAAAACCTACCACAAACCCCAATGTGCCTCTTACCACACTGAGTACATGCTGGTATGTCACTCTATGTAGTATGTCCATCACCAGCAATAGATGTAGTCTAAGAAACTGATCTAGTAGGACTAACCATATCTTTATCCCGGTCTAAACCCAGACTAATGTGCACCTCTGTGTCTCTTACTACCCAACTGAACCCCTAAAGTCTGACTAGATACTGCTTCCTAAAACCTCTTCTCCTGACCCTACTAACCTCACTGTCTCTTGGCTTGCTGCTCATTCCTAACGTCCTCAAGCTCTAGAGCAACCATCACTAGGGAAGATAATGAAGTGTGGGGATGAGCAACCAAATTTATCTTATACTCATCATGCAAGACTTTCCTGAAACGCTTGCACCGATCTTGCTCAGAAGGAATTAAGTCAACGCCATACCTACTCAGTCGGACAAACTCTTGTTCATACTTTGATACAGTCATCCTACCATACTTAAACTCTAGAAACTTAAACTTTTGGTGATCAATAAAAAGATCTCCAACATTTTTCTATTTAAACTCAAGAAGAAAGAAATCTCAAGTCCTCTCCTTGGTACTAACTGCCTGGGACACTGTCTCCCACCATTAATAAGCCTCTTCCTTCAACAAGGAAATGGCACATACCAAACTGTCCTAAAGGAAACACTATATCTATTTTAATATCCTCTCCAAAGACCAATGCCAATACTTTATTGCGGAAGCTCTATCATCTTTCCTACCCATAAACTTAAAGCACCATTCTTCCTCAGTTTCTCAATAAAGGGACAAATTAGAATAAAGGTTGGAGCGACCAAAGCCTAGGGGGCACCTTCCACAACCTGCCTCAAAAAAGCAACTAAATGCTTGACTAGTACATCATGATTAGGCCTTGGAGGACCTACAGCAGCCTGCCCCATAGCCGAGGTTCGCTTTGCATTAGAAGTCAAAGTACCACAAGCAGCACCACCAATAGGAATATCGCTGCTAGGAGGGGCATAATTATCCAATCCTCATCAAAAAGGTGCTGAGACATCACTCAACTCCTACAAAGACCAAAAGGTTCGCATCAGATACAAGTTCTAAACCGGACTAATATGGTATGCATTTAACTTAAATTACTTATAGTCTCATTCTAAAGTAGAAAAACCATGTATGCATGCTCCAAAAATATTAAATAAAATATAAACATAAATAGTAGTTTTATTAGATTGAAATAATATTGATTCCCGCACTGGTGGTACTATTCACAGACCAATAAATTGTTATTTTAGACACTTAAAAATAATGCATTATAGATATGGCATGTAAATTTGATAATATTGGAGATTGTATTTGATTAGAGATTTATTTATTAACTTAAGTCTTTAGAAGATTATGTCTTGTGACTTAGAATCTCTTATGATGGATGTATATTATATTATAGATTTCAGTTAAGAATGTTGTATGAAATCATGTATGGCTATTATTTAAGCCTTGTTGTTGATTATGATTTGATATTGGTGTATCTTGAATGAGATTTGATTATTGGAGTTAGTGAATTATTGAAATTGGGTTAGAAATGCTTTATTGTTTCATGGGTTCTTAATTAAATTAAATTTTCAAGAAAAACTTTTGCAATTTTTTACAGGATTTTCCAAATTATTTTCTAAGTAAAACTATGGTCTTGCTAGACTTATGAGATTCGGGAAAAAAATTTACCCATATCAATAGCATATAGGATTTGAATCTATAGCTTAGAATGGTGCTTCCAGCACTAAGTATGGCATCCATTTTCCAACCTTTTAGGACCGGGTGATGAGTTTCACAAATTCTATATTATAATTGAGAGCTGATGCAATAATTCGTTCAATAGCACAAATAAAATCACACATGATAGATATATTTAGAAACAAAGAATCATACATACATGTGTCTAAGATATGAGCCAAGTAAGCTTGGCAATGGTACCTAAACAAAATCTCCATACCTAATACTCTTTTTCAAAATTATAATAATACTTACTTCAACTTGTCAAAAGTAACTCGCTTCCCAAACTAATCAATCATCATTCATTGATCATATTTTATTCATAAAATAAATGAATGGGTTTTTGGTATACTCCCTAAGTTTAGGCATAACTAAATAACCAATAATAAAGTTAGAAACAAAAGAGGATTAAAGGAATATATTTTTGGTATAAAGTAATAGCAAGTGTGGCTAGAGATTAAAAAAAGATTTGAATGAGTAATTTAGTATAATGTATGGACATATAAAAGATGTTATAAACAAAATCAATATATTTTATTCATAAAGTAAAGCAATAATCAAATCAAATTAAATATAGAGTATTAACTCTAGCTTCTTGATGAGGACTATAGGATAATCACATATCTCCCAAAAGCAATAATAACAAATAAAAGAAAAATAAGAAAAAGAAATCAATTTAGGGAGCATTATCTCTAGCCCCTTGATGGAGGTTTTAGGGTGATCACACATCTCCCAATAGCAACAAAATAGCAAAATAACAAGTAGAAAGTGAAAAGAAGCAAAAATTATTTTTAGTTAATTTGGTTTGTAATTTAGGATTAATCCGAAATCTATTTGCATATCCTCTCAATCAAATGACTAGATCGAAAACTAGAACCATAAAATTCTTTTGTTCATTTTGATATTATTTTACCTAGATTTGAGAATAAAAGAATAAACCAAGTGATTTAGAATTACTAAAAGAATTGTACCTTCGTTTTAAGGATCAGTTGAACAACTCAGCCATATCTCAATTCCACTTTCATCAAGTGAAAAAATTAAATCAATAAGAAATAATTTAGAAGGAAATTAATTTAATTAGAATTAATTTAGAAAGAATAAAGAGATTTGTGGAGAAAGTAAGTTTGAGGGGACTTAAACCTCTCTTACTTAGAACACAATATTGTGAAGAGAGAGAGAGAGAGAGAGAGAGAGGGACAGAAACTTATGACAACTCAATTAAGAAACTTTAGAATGTGAAATAATAAGGTCCAAGGGCTTTTTTATAGTGAAAAGGGGCAAAACTTCCCATTATCAAGAGAAAATTCAAAGAAAATAAGGTTGTGATAAGTATCATTATGCTAGAGTTTTGTGACAATTGCACCACCTTTTGCAACAGGCTTATGTGGTTTTGCAATCACCACCCAATTATTGCTATTGTTATAACCATGTCTGGTCTCTAATGATTTTTAAATTATTCAAAAATAATATTAATAGCTTCAATTATGGATAAAAGAGTGAAGAAATGTTACCTTTGAATTTTAGGTTTAGCTTCGGGTTTCAATTGATTTGCTATAGTTTTGAACTTTACCTCTTGTAATTTCTTTGTTAGAATTTGAGGATATAAAAAAATATGTACACTTCTGCCTCCCATCACAACTGTCATAAATGATTGTGAGAGTGCTAGTAGTGAATATGGTGTTTTTCACTTGGGGTATGGGGATGCTGATTCCAAGACCACTAGTTGAAATCTAGCAATATGATGATCTAGGGATTCTAAGACTATTATTTACCAAAGGCTACAAAGATGTAGGCTGCTCATACAAAGGGTTACAAGGATGTAGGCTACTCCTACAAACATTGTGAAGTATGAAAGATCATATTCAAATTTTGCTTATTGGTAATAGCTACTGGTGAATGCCATGCAAATCTCTATTTGATTCCTACTTTTTAAAATCAAATTAACATAATAAATTTTGAGAACCAATAGTATGATAAAGCGAGAGCCTACTTGATTTGAAGCACTGAAACTTATTTTTTTTCTTCAATTAAAGGTAAAATCAATTCATTATTATAATCTAAACTAAAAATCTACGGTGAATTGCTTGTGTTTTGTTAAGAAGAAGAAATCAAAGAAAGAAGAGAGGCATGGAGGTTGGGCCTCCTTGAGTGAAAAAGAAAGAGAGAGTGGCGCATGAGAGAGGCTTCTCCTTTCTTATGCACTTGGGTTTTTAATTTTTTTTCTTTTTTCTTTTTTTATTTTATTATTATTATTTTATTGAAAATGCACAAGGTTGTCGCATGGCCTTTAGTAAATAGGGAAATTACCATTAAAAATTACTTTTACAATTAAAAATAGGTAAAAAAATCATTTTAATTAAAAGACTAGTCAAATTGAATCAAAATCAATTTAAAATTAATACTTTTCCTCCAATTTCAAATCAACGTTCAAATTAAGTCAAAATTAAAAAATAAAATCACAATTCAATTTAAATAGTCAATTTATGAAAACCATGGATGCAATCATGATTCACACATTAAAACACATAATTCAAGTAATCACTCATCTAGATTGAAAACAACGTTAAAACCCTAATCAGTATTCTTCCTCAATCTATCATGTTATCATTTATGGTTTCAAAATTCAAGGTGTTACAAGTACTGAAGAAAATACCCAATTTTTGGAAATTACTGGCTCGACCAGAAGAAGCCTCATATTTTCCCAAAAATATTTTTGATAGTAATACTCTAGAGAATGGATGCTTTAAAAAGTAAAAAATAATCGTCTATAAAAAATAAATGGGAAATACTTAATCCCCCCAATAACCTTACTCACATGCAAATCACCTCTCCTCTCTACCTTCCTGATTATAGCGGATAGACCTTCTGTAACATCCACCGGCCAATCCCGGAGAACCAGACGACGGATGCCACAATCGGTGCCGGAGCACCGTCTTATGTCACTTATTAAAGCTATATCACAAATTAGGAGTGGTTAAATTTCCATAAGGAGGCAAGTAATTTATATTTTGTTTTGTGTTTTGTTTTTTTTTATTATATATAGAAATAATGTTAAAGAAATTCCTACGAAAATTTCGCAAGAGTTTCCAATAAAAATTTACTTGCCACACAAAGAAAATATACACACTTCCAATTTTCTCCAAACCCCAAAACTCCAATTCAGCACAACATACCACAAGCACTTCTAAATATCCATCATCATACGCTAAATATTCGAAACACATTCTTTTCAAAGAATCTATATTCATCATACACCAAAAATATCATAAGATGTTATTTCCTTAAATAAT
>CANUEP010176947.1:0-63784 GCA_947857235.1 Jatropha podagrica
AACCATTGGGTAATTAATCTAGTAATTAGGTTAATTAAAATTGGAGTCACTTAGGGTTTTCCTAGTTTACCCTTAAATAATTAAACCAGGTGGCGACTCTCATACATCACGTGCATTTCTATCCTTTTGCATACGCATTACGCTATGCATTTCCGGGGGGTAGGGGTTCACAATAGGCGTAATGAGCAACATAGAATTAGAGAGTGCATATTGGATACTCTAAATCCTCAAACTTTGGAGCAAGTCAACTATGTGATGAATCAAGGAATGAAGAATTACCCATATTCTAATTCTTATGATAATAGGTTGATGAATCATCATAATCTTTCTTATGGGAATCCAAACAATACCTTGAATGCACCACCAGGTTTTCCTTCTCAAGAGAAGAAGACATATGATCTTCTTATTACTTTCTCTAAGTCCCATATGGATTTCATGAATGAAACTTGAGAAAATCATAAAATCCAACAAGTTGTGATAAGAAACTTAGAGATCCAATTCGAACAGTTTGCAAATACGATGGCCTCAAGACCTCAAGGTACTTTACCTCGTAACACTGAGAAAAATCCCAAAGAATAGGTACAAGCTATCACTTTGAGGAATGGAAAGTAATTGGAGGATCCACCCAGGAAGGAAGAAGAAAAGAAACAACAGAAAAAAGATCCCTATCATTAACCTTGAAGAAAAAGAGGAAGTAAAGCCTTATATTCCGCCTGTTCCTTTCCCACAAAGGCTAAAGCAAACACAAGATGGTAAAAGCTTCCTCAAATTTTTAGATGTTTTAAAAAAGATGCAAATAAACATCCCTTTTGTCGAAGCCTTAACTCAAATGTCCAATTATGCAAAATTATTGAAAGATATTCTAAGCAAGAAAAGGAAGATTGATGATCAAGGAACAACAATGTTAATGGAAGAGTGTAGTGCAATCATTCAAAATAAATTACCCCAAAATTAAAAGATCTAGGAAGTTTTTCCATCCCTTGCAATATTGAAAATCTTGATCTTGAAAAAGCATTAGCTGATTTAGGTGTAAGCATCAATCTTCTGTCTTATGAAGTTTTCAAGATGCTAGGGATGGAAGAGTTAAAGCCAACAAGTATGTATGTATGATTGGAGGTCTGATCAACCAAATATCTAAGGGAAATTGTAGAAGACATGCTTGTCAAGGTAGGTGAATTTATTTTTCCTGTTGATTTTGTCATCCTTGACATTGATGAAGATAGAGAAGGATCCCTAATCTTTGGTAGACCTTTCCTTGCAATTACAAGAGCTTTGATTAATATTTATGAAGGTAAGCTAACTTGCAACTGCAAGAGCTTTGATTAATGTTCATGAATATAAGCTAACTTTAAGAGTGGGTCAAGAGGAAGTTGCTTTTTATGTTCTTAAATCTTTTAAGCTTTCTATGGATTATAATGACTATTTTAGGATTGATGTTATTGATGATTGTGTAAAAGACACCATGCATGTTAAAGATGAATTGACCATTGAAAAAGGTGATTGATAATAATGTTCAAAACATCAAAGTTAAGGAAGAGAGTGAACCACCAAAATAAGAATTGAAACAACTTCCATCTCATCAAAAGTGTGCATTATTAGATGAGAACAATTCTTATCCTTCCTGTTATTATTTCTTCTCACTTATCACTTAATCAAGTGAAAAGGTTGTTGCAGGTTCTAGGAAACCATAAGAAAGCTTCAAGGTGGTCAATTTCAGATTTGAAGGGTATAAATCCAAGTGTGTGCATACATAAGATTTTGATGGAAGAAGATTACAAGCCTACAATTGAGCATCAAAGGAGATTAAATCCAAACATAAAGGAAGTAGTGAAAGCTGAAATCATAAAATTTTTGGATGTTGGCATTATCTACTTCATTTCAGATAGTAGTTGGGTAAGCCTTGTTCAAGTTGTTTCGAAAAAGGGAGGTATGACAGTTATTTCTAACAAAAATAATAAGTTAATTCCTACTAGAACTGTCACAGATTGACATGTGTGTATTGATTGTCAAAAGTTGAACAAAGCAACACACAAAATTCACTTCCCTTTACCTTTTATTGATCAAATGCTTGAAAGACTTAAACATTATCCTTATTATTGCTTTTTAGATGGTTTTTCAAGGTATTTTCAAATACCATAGCTCTTGAGGATCAAGAAAAGACTACTTTCACTAGCCCTTATGGTACTTTTACTTATAGGAGAATGTTGTTTAGGTTGTGCAAGGCACCAATGAATTTTCAAAAGTGTATGATGTCCATATTTTTTTACATGGTTGAAAAATTCATAAAGTATTTATGGATAATTTTTCTATGTTTGGTTCTTCTTTTGATTCTTGTCTCTATAACATTTCTCTAGTAATGCAGCGATGTGAGGATAAAAATCTTATTTTGAATTGGGAAAAATGTCATTGTATGGTTAGTGAAGGTATTGTTTTAGGGCATAAAATCTCAAAAAAGGAGATTGAAGTAGACAAGACCAAAATAGAGGTGATTGACAAGCTACCACCTCCAAATTCAGTGAAAGAGGTGATGAGTTCTCTTAGTCATGTAGGTTTCTATTGGAGATTTATCAAGGACTTCTCAAATATCACTAAACCTCTTTATAATTAATTGGTTAAAGATGTTCTCGTCGATTTTCATGATGAGTGTTTGAATGCTTTTAACAGGTTGAAGAACGAATTAATTTCAGCTCCTATCATTATCACACCAGATTAGAGCCTTCCTTTTGAGCTCATGTGTGGTGTTAGTGATCATGTTATAAGAGCTGTTCTAGGGGAAAGAAAAGAAAAAAAGTTGCATGTCATTTATTATGCTAGTCGTACATTGAATGATGCATAACTTAATTATGCCACCATTAGAAAAGAGCTTCTTACCATTGTTTTTGCTTTTGAAAAATTTAGAGTATATTTGAATGGAGCTAAAACAATAGTCTACACTGATAACTCGATTATTAAATATTTGTTAAAAAAGAAAGATGCAAAATCTAAACTAATTCGTTGGGTCCTTCTTTTGTAGCAATTTGACTTGGAGATTCTAGATAAGAAAGGAACCGAGAAAGTAGTTGCTAATCACTTTTCTAGACTTGAATTGGGGGAAGAAAGGTAAGAGAAAGTGCAAATTAATGAATTCTTTCCCTATGAACATCTTCTAGCAAGTATGCAAATTCCACGGTTTGCTGATATAGTTAACTATCTTGCTTACAAAATCACTTCTCCCAATCTTTCTTATCAACAAAAGAAAAAATTCTTTCATGATATTAATTATTATTATTGGGAGGCGCTTGTTTTGTTTAATTATTAGAGTGACCAGATATTTAGAAGATGCATGTCAAAAGTAGAGATGGACATTATTCTTCGCTTTTGTCATTCAATAGAGTGTGGGGGACACTTCAAAGGAAATAAGACAATGGCACGTGTTCTAGAGAGTGGTTTGTATTAGTCTAATTTGTTTAAAGATGCTTTTAACTTCGTTCAACTTTGTGATCATTGTCAAAGGTTAAAGAATATCTTCAGGCAACATGAGATGCCATTGAACAACATTCTTGAAGTGGAGATATTTGCTGTTTAGAGTTTGCATTTCATGGGACCTTTCCTTCTTCTTATTCTAACTAATAAATCTTAGTGGCAGTGGACTACGTCTCCATCTATTGCTCTCCCTAACAATGATGCCAAGAATGTGATTAACTTTATTAAGAAATATATTTTCACTCGTCATGGTACGCCTAGGGCAATAATCATGGATGGAGGTGAACATTTTTGCAATAAGTACTTAGACTCTTGTTTTTCAAAATATGGTGTTACTTATCATGTAGGTACCCATATTATCCACAAACAAGTGGGCAAGTTGAGGAAATAAATCGAGAGACAAAGAAGATATTGGGAACTCTAGTTGGACATTCAAGAAAAGATTCATCCAAAAAGCTGGATGATGCACTTTGAGCTTACAGGACTGCATTCAAAAATTCAATTAGTATGTCTCCTTATCGAATGGGTTATGGTAAGGCCTATCATTTGCTTGTAGAGTTGGAACACAATACATACTTGGCAATAAAGTTTCTTAACTTTGATGCCAAAGAAGTGGGTGAAAGATGACTGTTGCAGTTGAACCTGATAGATTAGATGAGGCTTTGTGCTTATGAGAGTGTCAAAATATACGAGGATTGAACAAAGCAATGGCATGACAAAAGGTCATAAAAACAAATTTGCGAGTTGGATAAAAAGCGTTGCTTTATAACTCAAAATTTAGCCTTTTTTTCTAAGTAAGTTACGCTCATGCTGGACCGGACCTTATATAATCTAGGAAATATTTCCTCATGGAGGTCTTGAATTGGTGAAAAGCAATGAGAGCTTTAAGGTCAATGCTTAAAGATTAAGAGTATACAATGAAGAGAGCTTTGATCCAGAAAAGAGTTCTTTGGCTTTGACTTAAAAGGGTTACACTGAGTTGAGCTTAACGATGTTAAAAAAAAGCTCTTATGGGAGACAACCCACGTCTTTTCTTTGGACTCTTTTTTTTTTTATTTTGTAATTCCTTTTTATCATTCTCCAAAATTTTTAATCATTCCTGTTCTTTTGTTGATTGCACGATCTTATTCAAGTAAAGTGGATATCAAAATAGCTTAAAAGAAAAATTAGAAAAATTGAGGTTCAGGATCTAGCACGCCTTAGGGGTGCTATATGTAGCACCCCCATATTGCCTGAGGATGAAAATCTCTTTGAGAGTTAGAGTCTAGCACACCCAAGCCGTGCCAGAGAGCATGCTCATGCTCCAAGAAAATATCGAACCTAGAGTGTGCTCCTCCTAGCACACCCATGGCACCTCCTCTTCGACATTCAGGCCTTAGCACGCCCAAACCTTGCTAATCAGCACGCCTAATGCCACACTGCAGATCCCATTTTTTTAAAACTGCATATTTTGACCTTTCGATTATCGCGAAAGCCCTAACTCCTCTCTCTATTTAAAAGCCTGTAACCTCCTCGTCCCTCCTTTTTCAAAGAGCACACCCCACCTTTTATTAGATTGTAAATATTTTTGCCTATACAATACAATTTGTGATTATTAAATAAATTATATATAGTTAATGTAGATACATGTGAAAAATTTAAAACTAGTGTGGAGCTAAAAGTAGAAGCAGATCAAGAAAATAAAATTTGAGACAAAATGAAATTTAAAGTTTTTTAAAAGGAAAACATATTTTTTTATATTTTAAAAGACCAAAAATTTAATTTTATTAGGAATTAAAAAATAAATTTTTTGGGCACCTCTACTATCAACCTAATTCCGTTGCCAAAAAATTAATAGACTTTGAATTTTATCGGTAGTTTTAATTGTACCATAAATTTCATTTTTATTCTTCGAGTACTCTAAACTTATAATTTAGTTACAATAGTATCAAAATTTCAAATTATACTCAATTTAATATATAAAATATTATTTTTGTTAACCTATACTCTCTTTTATAGTTAGAATAACTAAAAATTCGCTGTTTATTGCCCTAATTAATATTATTTAGAAATTTCAATTCAATAAAAGTTAAGTAAAATAAAAAATTTTGTTAAGTTATAAGTATAAAATATTAATTTAAATTTTTATTTTATAATTTTTTAAGCATATAATTTTATTTATACTCATATTAAATCTCTTATAAAAATAAGTTTTATTCATCACAGCGTCATTTTATTTTTAGTGAATCATTATTTGTTGTCAATATTAAATAAATAAATATAAATATATATATTTTTAAGATGAATAGATTATTTTTTATTTTAATATTTATATAAATAAATATAAATTTTTATTTATATATAAGTAGTAGTTATAAGAAAGAGTCTAATTTGGGAAAAAAAAAGTTAAACTGTATGTCATAAAAATAATATTTTATTTATTAAATTGAATATAATTTAAATTAAAATGTTGTGGTAATTAAAATTAAAATTTAAAATGTTAATGAAAAAAATTAAATGTAGGGTGTAATTAAAACTAAAACGAAAGTTTGTGGTACTTATGACGATTTAGCCTAATTCCGCCTCTTTGGCTTCGCTTTATTTTCTTTAACATGCCATAAACGAATCCTAAAGAAAGAATGGTGGAAAGTTTCAGAACACTCTCCAATCAATTAACGCATTGTTGATATACTACAAACGGCCGATCAAAGCCGCCAATCCTCGCACTTTCAGTTAACTCCAGTCTGCAATAACGAATAGCTTGTTACCGCGACTATGCTCTAAACTTCCTAATAAAACTCTCTACTTCTCTTCGTTATCATGCCCGTAATCCAAACCCTTTCTTCTGCCAATCTAAAACCCACATTCGACCTCTCCCATTTTTCAAACTCTGCAATTAAGCCCAATTCATTTGGTTTTGGATTCTGCGCTCCTAGTGTTAGAGTCTCCTTGTGGAGTAGTTCCAGTGGCTCAAATTTCTTTGGCCGAAATGGTCACTTATTGAACCCAAATTTCGGCTTCACCAATGGAAATCGACGTCGTTGCAATTGGGTAATCAAGGCTGCTTCTGGAACTGATTACTATTCCACTTTGAATGTCAGTAGGAATGCTACATTGCAGGAAATCAAGACCTCTTACAGGAAACTTGCCCGTAAGGTTGGTTTTGTTTGTTTTACAAGATTTTTTTTTAATATTCTTGTAGTTTTTGAATTGTTTGGTTCCTGAGGAAATGCATGAAAGTTCAATTTTGTTATGAAAATTTTGTTTTTGAAGGAAATGGTTTCAATTCTGTAAAGTCATAGTTGTTGGCAGCCAAAACAAGTTGTTCAAACAAGAGTTCCTCATATAATTCCGCTAATATCATTTGTTTAGGACTAATACGTTAGAAATAGTTCTTTGTTTGTTTGTTTTTTTTTTTTTTTTGGAGGAAAATTGAAGTTTAATCCTTTTCTTTAGGTGTATCTGATTTGAATTATTTTGCAAGACCAAATTGCATGATGTATGGTTGCATTGAAATGCAATTATCATGGTGTGACAGCTTTTGATCAAGTTCCAGCAATAAAATGCATTTCTAGATGTCCTGATTCTGGATATTTCCTGTTTTGGAGCAGTATCATCCAGACATGAACAAGGGCCCTGGTGCAGAAGAGAAGTTCAAAGAGATAAGTGCTGCATATGAGGTAACTCTTGTTTTCCCAAAGCACTGCCTTACCTGTCATCCTTATGATGCTTTGTAAAAAATACTTTTTTAGATCCACTCATAATGAAGTCCATGCCGTACACCTGTTGTTAAGGCTTTTTGGTTTACTTGCATATTAACTTGGGATGCTATTTGGGTTGGCTTTTTGTACTTGTATTATTAGTTTTTCTAAAAGCTGGTTTAGTATTTTTTTTCATTCATGCATTATACCTTATGAACTTCTTTCAGTGTCGCTTGATAATCAACTCATGCCAAAACCAATTGTATTGCATTTGCTCATTTGTTACTATTGCATAACATTCATATGGTCAGGGATCGATTAACAGAGAACTCACAGTATTGGTTCACTTGAAACCTGAATTTATTAGAACTCATGTCTTTTAGGTATGTGATTGCTAAATTAAGGGTTTATGTAAAGAGAACCCTACCATCTGAACAAACGAAGACATGGAATCAGTTACCCCCTACTACCTAGAAATTGCCTCATGTTTACAGATACATGAGAAGCTTACACTACTCTTTTGTTAACTATAACAATTTTAAATATAGCTAACTGTTGAAGCATAACTAACTAAACACAATCTAGAAGAAGTAAGCGCTAATGAATATGCTACCTAGGGACGATTCTTTGCCATGCCTTTATTTTTTCTATGAGCATATCTCTTGTAGGCTTTGGTCCCAGCTATTGAATTTGATTCTCCACCTGTAGCTGTGGGTCCATAACATCATTCCAACCTAATCTTGATACATTATGTTGACATGTTATCCATGTTGATCAAGTATGCAAAAATCACCTCTCATATGTGCTATCATAGTATATTATCAACATAAAGAGTGCAACAAACTGCAATAAATTTGTCCATATTTGCATAACAAGATTCCCATCCAATCTCAAATGCTATCCAGATTAACATAGTTCCTGCTGAGGATGTGTTCACTTGACCAGCCACCTGTACCAATACTTGCTATCATGGACACAAGGGACAATTTTTTTATGGTTGAATGTTTACCTTATCTCAAGTTTTCAAAATTCTAGATTCAAGAAAATCATGAATCTTTAGTGGATTATCCTGTCAATCCACACATTATAAGTATTTTTTACATGATCCCTGCACTTATTACCCTCCGACCTATACACTTATCACATGGTTGGATTATGGGGGTTGTTGCTAGTGACCAACTCACCTTAGAAATATCAGATGGTAAATACTTAAAGCCTCTAGTGATTTCCATTGCCTACTAATGGCAAATCCATGTGATCCAACTATGACATAAATGTATAGATGCTGGTATGATGTGAAAAATACTTTTATTGTGGGCATTATTGATAAGACAATCCTGTAAAAGGTTGGATTTTCTAGAATTTAAAAACAGACTATTTTTGAACTCTGAAGACAAGATGAACATTATGCGCATAAAAGATTGCTCCCTTATATACACGACACAATTAATCTGGGCTTATATTGTTTGTCCCTTTTCTTTCTCTTTGCATTTATTTCACACATTGATGACATAGTTATGAAAAGCACGCCTAAGGTGCGCCTGACTCAAGGCGCAGGTCCTGGAGCCTCAGGATCTGGAAGGCGGGCGAGCATACTAAGGCGCGCGCCTCTGGAAAAAGCCCTCGTCTAGGCACAAGTGCAAGGCACAAAAAAAACCTGCCTTTTGTTTTTCAACAGATTTTTTATGTTTTTTCTTTTTAATATATGTGGTTGTGTTTATATAGACTTCTATTAATAAATAAAAAAAGTAAGAAAAATAGAAGATATTGGTAGATTTGCTGAAGAAAAAACGTAGATCCACTTTACCCCAAACTCCTCTACACTAGTTCATTGACAATCAAAGAAAGCCCCCAGTTAGATGATTTAAATCAATTAAAGCCTTCACAAAGAAGTCTTCTCCAATTCAGCAATTGATTAACATAAAGGAAAGATATGTCTCTCAACTTTTCTTTTGATTTTTTCTCAATTTCCCTCTCTTATTTTTGTTCAACAACAGCTTCTACTCCCTTCTCTTTCAAGTCCAATAGCTTCAATTATAAGCTGTTATCCTGCTGATTATTTTACTGATTTGTGTTGCTGAATTGATGCTAATGGTTATTACTTTTAGTTTAGGGCTGCTGAAATTATTATTTATTTAATGCTATGGTTACAATTCTTAACATCTTATTATGCATTACTTTCAATTATATTTAGATATTCCAAGTATTAAATAGTGTGATTTAAGAATTTATATGTTTTACATTATTCATATGAATTTTTTGTTCAATTTTAGAACTATTTTATGTTTTTCCAATTTTTTCTTTATTTTTGCGCACTACCTTGGTTAGGCGTGCGCCTTTGCCTTGCTCATTGTGCCTAGGCTCCAGGACCCTTTTGCACCTTAGTGCGCCTTGCACCTTTAACAACTATGATTGATGAAGCATTTATGTAGGTCCTATCAGATGATGAAAAGAGATCTTTATATGATCGGTTTGGTGAGGCAGGTTTACAGGGAGAATATGATGGATCGGGCTCTGGTTCACAAGGGGTAAGATCACAATCAACTTTATGTCTTTTTGCAACTCCAAAAAGTATCTCTCGTTCTTTATCATACAAATGTACTTTTTTATCAATATCCTCTGTAAGCTTTTGTACTTTTGAGGAATGAAAATAGATTGAGGTCCAACGATTTCAATTATTTGTTGACACATACATGGCTACTTGCTATTGAACTAACCAATGTTATAATTTTCAGATGGACCCTTTTGACATATATAATGAATTCTTTGGTGATTCAAATGGGTTCTTTGGAGGACAAGGTGAAGCAGGTGGCATCAACTTCAATTTCAGAAATATGGGAAACCAGGACCTTGACATTCGGTAACACCTATTTATAGTTTAATTTTTACTATTAATGTATTAAAGTAGTATGATTTCGTCCTTATTGATATGAGTTTGCATAAAGAAAGAGTGTACTGATTGTACTCACATTTACATTGAACTTTGATTCAAGATCTAATGGACTTGATTTTCTCATAAATTTTTTTGATTGAAGATTCATGGAAAGACTATTCTTATCTGGTGGCAACATTTAATAAAGATTTCCTTGAACTTATTGAGCATGAGAATGGATGTGCGTATGTCACTGAAGAGTGTAAATTCATATCTTGCCTATAAACTTTTAAACTATTCTTTTTTTTTTAAAGTAAAAGACAAAAAAGTGCAGAAGATTTTCACATTTCAAAAGCATATATGTCGAGAAACACTACCACCATTATTAAACCTACACTTTTCAATGAAAAGGTCAAGGTATTATGTGTGTTGCCCTTTGGTTGATCTCTTTCTACTTTCAAAGATAATAATTTTTTTTCCAAGCCAATAGAAGCATCCAGTGAACAATATTAGCATTATGTAAAGATGCTTAGATGGATGTGTAGACATAATGGATCAATAGAGGAATGGATAAATGCAAAGGAAAGTGGCATTGGTACCTATTTAGGAAAAAATGAGAGAAGAGAGGTTCAGTGTTGTCACTGGGCTCTCCAGGCGCTTGCCTAGGTGCTGAGGTGAGGCAAGGCAAGGGATAGGCACTTGGTCTACCTTCAGGCGTGGCAATATTAACTAGGCGTTGCCTAGGCCTCAAGGCTTAGCAAGGTCTAGGTTAGAGCGTCAAATAGAAATTGTTTCCCATATAAATATTACAATCTTAGGTTAACATTTAATAGAAATATAAATATGGGAGAAAAAAACCTAAAAGCGTAACATAGAAAGTTTGAAAGCCATTTAATAATTAGGTCAAAATTTAACACAAATATGGGAAACAGAGAGTGGCTTCAAATTGGAAGCTTGGCAACCAATCAAAGAATTAGGTGAATTAAATCTAATAAAAAGAAAAGGAAAGCACACAGTATTTCTGCTACATGAAAAGGCACAACGTAAAGTAGAAAATCCTCAGTTTGAAGAAGAAAAATACAAGTGCATCAAGCTCAAGAGTATTAAGTATTAAAGATGAGACTGATGAATAGGAAAATGAAGAGATTGAGGACTATAATAAATCTGATGAGGAAGAAGCGGCATATTAGATGATAATGATCTAATGGATGTGGAGAAATATGACTAGAGATGAGAAACCTTAGGAACTAAGATTTTAAGTTTACATGACATGGTTTTGATTCTTCAATATTTCATCACCTAGAATTCTAAATCATTTAATGTGCTTTTTGAAATTAATCTTTGGATGCATAATTCTAATTCTAAATGCATGAGATAGGGTTTGTTCGACAAAATTAGTTGTTTTAATAGTTATTAGTGGTTTTAATAGCAAGGGAGTGATGTTCCTAATTCACTCTCCCAAACTCTAAATGCTACGCCACCAAACACTATAAATAATAAAGATGTCAAAACACTAAAAGTTACACGAAAAGCTGTTGCTGAATAGGGCTATAGTTTTAAACTTTTGATTCTTTAACAATACATCTAGAATTCTAAATTATCTAATGCTTTTTGGAACCAATATAGAATTCTAAATTCTGAGTTTAGAATTTTTTAATCCTCACGTTACTCAGGCGAGCACCTTGAGTGGCGCCTAGTGCCTCAGGCAATGAAGGAACTTGTCGCTTCAAGGGTGCTTAGCGCTTTTGATAATACGAGAGAGGTTGAGTTGATTTGGATGTACACATCTTAGGTTAACAAATGCAAGGTTGGGCGCATGGATGCTAAAGATAAGAAAGAAGGGATATGCTTAAGATGGCATGGAGGGAAGTCGTAATAAGGATCTAAAGGCCCTAGATCATCATGAAACTATAGCTCTACACCAAGAAGAATAGAAAAAGCATATCCATATAGTTTACACTAGCTCCGTGAAGTTAAAGATAGTTGAATTGGGTAGAGCTTTCAACCCTTGGATATGCATTTGTGCTTCCATTATGTAATTTAAATTTATCAATTAATAGGAAAATACTCTGTGAGTCTATCTAGTTCCTGTTTTAGTTTATGGATTGGAGGAAAATGGAAATGAAAGTAGACTAACCTGTACATAGATTATTTTTAAAGTGAGATTATGCACTTTATCGCATGAGTTTAGTTACATTTTGTTAAGGAATAGTTGTAAATAAAGTTCTACTAGGAGTTAGATTCCTAATAGGCTTATAGTATCTTGTATATGTATATATATATATATATATATATGTGACCGTATTGATGAAAATATATACACAATAACATTTTTCCACATTGAATTACATGGTATCAGAGCCTTTGGCTCGTTGGTTTTCTGTTCTTCTGCTGTAAAGCTTCCCGGTGAGAAGCTGTCTTGAGTTTTCATGCGGCTGTCAGTCTAGGTCAGCAGCCTAATATTAGCTAGTTTTTCTAATATTTTTATGTGGTTTTGAATATTGTGATTTTATTATTTATCAGGAATTTATCTTCTTTTGCATAGAATAGAACATATGTTAATAATTTTTAATTTAATCTCATTGTAGGTATGACCTCTATATAAGCTTTGAAGAATCAATTTTTGGAGGACATCAGGAAATTGAAGTTTCTTGTTTCGAGACATGTGATAACTGTGGTGGAACGGGTGCTAAATCTAGTAGTTGCATAAAATCTTGTTCTGATTGTGGAGGTCGAGGAGGGGTGATGAAGACCCAAAGAACACCATTTGGAATGATGTCACAGGTAACTTGTTAGTAGATGTTTGCTGGTTCTTTAATTTGATTCTGAAAATTTTCCCCTTTGGTGGACATATTTCAGAGACTATGACCGAAATTTAGGTGAGTGGTTATATTTATACATGCACAAACACATGCACACAATCGGCATATTTAACTCTATTAGTAACAGTGCCTTCTTGCATTTGTAAGGAGGCTCCATTTTGCAAGTTGCAGACTCAACCTTAAGATTGCACCAAGCCTGACCTTTATATTTAACTTTATTGGTATTTATACAAGTTGGGACACTTCCAAAATTCAATGCAATGTTCACTCTCATGGTTCCTTGCATATGGATTTAGTGTCAGTGGCATGATGGCTGAATTGGAGCTGGAAACTTATATTTGTCATTTGTTAACCTCGATAACTTATCACTTAAGATACACTCATATTGTTTTTTGGCATCTGAGACCAAAAAAAGTATTGAATCATGGAATATTTATTTATTCACTTTTGTAACCCTTAACACTGATTTAAAGCAAAAGCCAGATTACCAAAAATTTCTTCTACCTCTCAGGGTGGAAGCAAAGCAATAACACTTTGTACTTTCTGATTGCTGGGGCTTTCAGATCAAGTAAGTAGTTGTTCAATTTGTTTGTCTAACTTTGCTAATGGCCTCGAGTAGGAAAATTTGCTCTCTCAAATTAATTTGCAATCAATTTTGTGTCTATCCTTTTAGACATGTCAAGCCCTTATGGTATTCCAAAGAACTAAGAGAACTTTTAGCTTGCTTATATTTTAATTGGTCATACGCATTTGCTTGTTCTTTGTTGAATTAATAATACTCTTTTAAAAACATTCACTTGGGCTGGAACTAGTTTGGTTTAGTAATCTTGCATTGCTCAAACTATTCTGGATGTTTCTTTCTGTTCTAGCGTTTCTTTTATACACCATTTAAATAAGTTACATAATAGGAGGTGACTTTTCCCTGTTCCCATGAACATCCATCACCTCACCTAGCGGGATTTCAACCATAGGCGTAATAGAGATTCCAGGAATTTACGGATGAGCTATCCCTTTAGAGACCATTCTTTTCTCATTCTTTGTCTATGACTCTATGCTATATGAATGTATTAGTATTTAGGAGTGGCATTATACTGCTGCTTGAACTTAATATCTCTTGTATGGATTCTGTGTTATCTTTAGGTATCTACTTGCTTAAAATGCAGTGGACATGGCAAGATAGTTACTGATCACTGCCGAAAGTGCGGTGGCAATGGTAAAGTAAGTTCAAAGCGAAGTATGAAAGTGGTAATTCCACCTGGTATCAATAATGGAGCTGTGATGCAAATTCAAGGAGAGGGTAATTTTGACAAGAAAAGGTGCGTGACTCAGTTACCACAAGAAAATTTGTCTTCATTGAACTTTCTTTACTACTGTAGTCTTTGCATGTGGATATGTCAGGCCTGGAAGTGTACATCTTGATTTAACTGTATTTACTTCTAGTCAGCTCGTAAGTGATTAATCAATTGAAAGGAAATGGAGAAGGTAAACAGAACATGATACAAACAAATTCTGGCTGCAGTAGCATTCACAACCTACTTTGCATTGATTTTATAACAAGTAGTTAGTGGATTTTATTATCTATTTTTTGGACACGTTGGTGAAGTAGGACAGCTTGGGAGACCTTGAACTTCTAGGAGATAAGGACTAGGGTTTCTAGAAATCAAGAATCGGGGCTTGAAATTTAGCGTGGCAGATCTTAAATTCTTTTAGAAAGTAAAGGATATGAACAAACAAATATAAACTGCTAGAATCACGCTAATATGATCTGGAACTCATTCCTATCAAGAAAGACTCACACTTTCTAGGGTTAGAATTGCATTGCAACCAAACGAGCATAAAATTTCTGAAATTTATATGTACTGAAACCTGATAATATAGCACAACAAGCATGTATACTTTAAGACTGAAACTACTCCTAGTTGAAGGTAGAGGAACTCCAAAGTGGTCCTAATTCTTTAGGGGTTGGATTCCCAAGAAAACTAAGATGATAAAATTATCCCAAGGTAAAAGGACTCTAGCTAACATTCTAAAATAACAGCAAATGTTCCAGATGGATCTATGCAGATTTTTCAACAAAAAGCTAAATTACAAAATTATCAATGTACATGAAGTAATGGGCCACAACTTATTTAAGTAAACATCAGAATAAGGCTCTAGAAAGACTAAAAATTAAGTATGATTTCCTTATCGGCATCACGCGGGGCTGTTTCTTTGTAGAGAATTGCAATCGCTCACTTTTATTTTCTAACAATACGGGGTTGTGGATCCTGCAATCACAAGGCTGCTATTTTATGAGGCATGCAGCTTCCTCATCTTTAACATGGGATTTCAAAATATGATTTGTTCAAAACAAGAACTTGTTTAGTTATTACTTGCTAAAGTGCTTTCAAAAAATATTACTAATTTTTATGTTTATGGTTTAGATCAGACTTGTTTGGATTAGCAGTTGGAAACTAGCATTTGGTATTTAGATTCCCAACCACTAGTTGGGAGTGTTTTAGTAATTTAGCATTTCAAGCAGTGTTTCAAAGCTAGTGGTTGTTGGTTCAAGATTATAACTATGATGCCAAAAGATAATATTTCAAGCTATTAGCATTTGGCCCTCTAACGACCAACTGCTAACTGCCAGCCTCCAACAACTAGACACTAGCTGTTAGCTGATAGCCAGCCTCAGCTGCTGAACCAAACAGACTCATAATCTCACATATAGATACTGCATGTAGAAGTTCAGTAAATGAATTATGGTATTGTTCAATAGTTTGTCGTGAGGGTTATAAAATTCAACATCTGTTTATGCTGGTTATTCTGAGAGAGCTAATTTGAACCGTTTAAGTTTTGTATCTATGACTGTCAATAAAATGGTTGGTAACTGAAACATGAAATCTTTAACCCCACTTTGTGCCTAGAAACACTAGCAACTGATTGCCAGTCTGACTATTCTCTTTAGTATCCTGAACCAATTAAAATTTTGGCTAAATCGTTAAAAATATCCCAAACTTTGCAGGTAATTTTAATTATACCCTAAATCCAACTTTCTTCTCCTAGTATTTTAAACTTTCATTTTAGTTACAACATCCTAATTTCAAATTGTACCCAATTTAATGAATAAAATATTATTTTTGTGGAACCCAATTTAACTTTTTCCTCCAAATTAGACTAATAAATAATATTTATGTTTATTTGTATAAATATTAAAATAAAAAATAATTTATTTATCTTAAAAATAAAATACTATTCATTTATCTAATATTAACAATAAATAATGATTCCCTAAAAATAAATGATGCCATAATGAATAAAATCTATTTGTATAGGAGATTTAATTTGAGTATAAACAAAATTCTATGCTTAAAAAATAGCAAAACAAAAATCTAAACTAATATTTTATACTTGTAACTAATTAAAATTTATTATTTTATTTGCTTTCTTATAAATTTAAATTTCTAACCAATATTAGTTAAAATATTTGTAGAGATTTGTAGAATATTATCTTTCCTAATTTAGGTTTTTTATTTAGATTATTACCATGTTAGAATCATTCTTTGTATAAGTATAGAATAGAATTGTATAGAGATAGTGTTAATGACAACAATAACCTACTTTTCTTCAAAAATCTTCATGGTATCAGAGCCCAGCCGCGTTTTTCTGGCCTAGGGTTTTTTGGCTGCAAGGCTGAGTTGCAAGCGCCACCGCCAGGGGGGGTAGTTGAACGTCACCGCCCACCTCAAAAGGAGGAACAGCCGCCGATCGGTCGTCCCCGCTCGACCCCTTCACCGTCTGGTCACGCGCATGTGTACACTCGCCGCCAGAAGGTTCTGGCCTTTCCTCACACGCCGGTGCGTACGGCAGTTTCCTGGTGACCTCTGCCGACGAATCTTGCTCCGGTCGCTTCATTTTGGTGCTGTGATTCTGACCCACTAGACACTCAGTCAAGTTTTTGATTTTTTGTGGTAGTTTCTTTGTATACCACACTACTGCCGTGTTTGCGTTTTTTTTGGTTCTGCAGTTCCCTTTGAATTGGCTATTGAATTGTTTAGATTGACAATAATGGGTGACGGAAAAAAGGTAGACGTGATTTTTCACTCAGAGAATCCTTCACTTCAGATTAGCCCAGTCAAATTAGATGGCACGAATTACTTGGCATGGTTTCGTTCTTGTTTGCTATTTATTGAGGCTAGAGGTTAGTAGAGATATCTTGATGGTGGAACGCCAAAACCAATTTCCACAGATCCAGGTTATAATAAGTGAAAATCAGAAAACTCCCTTATTATGTCTTGGCTAATAAATTCTATGCAGCCTTCCATTTCACGGGGATATTTATTGCTTGATACAGCTAAGAAAATATGGGATGCTGCTTCATAGACTTATTCACAAGCTGGAAACTATGCTCAGAGGTATGAAATGAGAAAGAAAGTCATTGAAACCAAGCAGGGGGATCTGACTATCACCCAGTATTTTGCTGAACTTAGTGGGTTATGGCAGGAATTGGACTATTATCAAGAATTTCAAGCAAAATGTGCTGATGATGAGACTCAGGTTCAGAAGTTGATTGAGGTAGAACAAGTGTATGATTTTTTGGCTAGCCTAAATAATGAGTATAATCAGATTCGAGTCCAGGTTCTTGGATGGGATCCTTTTCCATCCTTGCGACAGGCATACTCATTTGTACAACAAGAGGAAACTAGGAGTGCTATGGTTTACAGATCTACATTGGATAAAGCAGGGTTGATTGCAAATTTAGCAGAAGAACAAATACAAGCTGCAAAGGGAGGTTCTTCGGATAGAGATCATTTGTTTTATGACTATTGTGGGAAGAATCGACACACTAAGGAATTCTGTTGGAAGTTAAATGGACGCTCAACTAGAGGGCATAGAGGGAAGCGAGTCAGTTCATCTAGACCACAAGTATACGTATCTGATGGTGGAGCTTTGTCTGAGGAACCATCTACTGCTGGTAGCTTTTCTGATAGGGAAATTCAGTCCTTGAAATGGTTGTTGTCACAGCTTGAATCTTCCTCATCTGCTGCAGCTTCTAATTTTGTTAATTCAGGTAATGCTTTTCTTACCTCTCTTGCGAAAATTGCAAAACCCTCTTGGGTGATAGATTTAGGAGCAAATAAACATACAACGGGCTCTATAAACCATTTCCTCACATATTCTAAGTATTAAGGCATCGAAAAAATTCGTATTGCGGATGGCTCTTTTGTACTGATTTCTAGCACAGGTTCTATTGACTGTACTTCCAATATTAAACTCTCTCCTGTTCTCCATGTTCCTCGATTTTCCATTAATCTGTTATCTATTAGCTTAATCACGAAAGCGCTTAATTATAAAGTAACATTTTATCCTACTCATTATGTTTTTCAGGAACTAACCACAGAGAGAACCATTGGTAGTCGTAGCTTGCACAATGGACTATATCTGTTGGATGACGTTTGTCGGTTTTCAAATCCGGGTACCAGTCAAGCCTTGTTAGGAACTTCTAGAAATCCTTCTCATGAAGTTGTTCAATGGCATAGGAGATTAGGTCATCCCTCTTTTTCTGTTTTAGGACGTTTGTTTCCAACTTTAGTTACTAAGTGTGATTTGGATTTTTTGGTATGTGATGCTTGTGAACTTGCCAAACACACTAGGCATTCTTATCCTCTATTTAATAATAAAAGTTTGGTTCCTTTTGCTATTGTTCACTCTGATGTATGGGGTCTTACTTAAACTATTTCTCTTTCTGGATATAGATGATTTGTGACCTTTATTGATTGTTGCACTAGATTTACTTGGGTTTATTTGATGAAAACAAAAAATGAAGTTTTTTCATGTTTTCAGAACTTTCATAAAATGATTTGCATTCAGTTTGATGCGCATGTTAAAATTCTCAGAACTGATAATGGTACTGAATACATGAATAGTTTTTCGTACCTATTTAGATTCTAATGATATCATACATCAAACTAGTTATGTCAATACTAGTGCTCAAAATGGAGTAGCTGAAAGGAAAAATAGGCATTTCTTGGAAGTAGCTAGGTTACTTATGTTTACTATGAATCTTTCCAAACCATATTGGGGATGCTATTTTAACTGCTGCTTACCTTATCAATTGTATGTCTCTTCGTACTTTGAATTTTAATAAAACTCCATTAGAGGTTCTTCAAGGAAAAAATTCTTATATTGTGCCTCCTAAAGTCTTTGGTTGTGTTTGTTTTGTTCATCAGAATGGTATTAGCAAATTAGATCCTAGAGCCTTGAAGTGTGTGTTTATTGGTTACTCTACTACTCAAAAGGGATACAAGTGTTATTATCCTCCCCTTAAGAAATATTTTGTGAGTATGGATGTTACCTTTAGAGAGTTTGAGCCTCATTTTTTTGTCCAGTCACCTTTTTAGGGGAAGAAATACCAGAAGGAAGAGGTGATAGATCACATTCCTTTTCAGGGGGAGATTCCAATAGAGATAGATAATAAGAGAGACCAACCACCCAAAACTCTAGGGAGATTGGATAGACTTGATTTGAAAACCTACACTCGGTGGACTAATACAGATGCAACCATCGAGCATGAGACCTCTGATCAACCGTCCTCTTCAATTTCAGTCTCTGAAAATACAGAAGAACAAGAACCTGGTGAGTCTTCTTTAATCCCTGTTGATTCTGTTTCTAATCTTGATTCTAGCCCTTCTGACAATGACCTTGATATTCCTATCGCTCTTAGAAAAGGAGTTAGAACATGCACCAAACATTCCATCTCCCATTTATCTCCTATAATGTTATGTCTCCTTCCTATAGAGCCTTTGTTTTGTTTGTTTCTTTTGTTTCTATACTGCAGGATTGGTGAGAGGCATTATAGGACTCAAAATGGGAGGTTGTAATGGTTGAGGAGATGAGAGCTTTGGCAAAAAATGAGACATGGGATCTTGTAATTTCACCACTAGGGAAGAAACCAGTTGGATGTATATGGATGTTCACGGTTAAACATAGGGCAGATGGTTCAATTGAGAGGTATAAGCCTAGATTGGTTGCTAGAGGATTCAGTCAAACTTATGGAGTTGATTACGAGGAAACCTTTGCTCCTGTAGTCAAGATGAACACTATCAGAATCTTATTATCTTGTGCAACCAACCTTGACTGGGAGCTACATCAATTTGATGTTAAAAACGCATTTCTACATGGAGAGTTGAAAGAAGAGGTGTATATGGAGAACCCTCTAGGATTTGTTGATGACAAGACTATAGGAAAAGTGTGCAAGTTGAAGAAGTCATTATATGGGCTGAAACTGTCACCAAGAGCATGGTTTGAAAGGTTTAGTAGAGCCATGCTTTCTTTTGGATACATCCAGAGTGATGCTGATCATACTTTGTTCATTAAACATCATGCAGGTAAGATCACGTTACTTATTGTTTATGTTGATGATATAGTGGTGATAGGAAATAATAAAGAAGAAATGACTCACTTAAAAGATTTGTTAGCCAAGGAGTGTGAGATTAAGGATTTGGGAAATTTGAAATACTTTCTTGGAATTGAAGTTGCTAGATCTGAAAAAGAAATTTTTATCTCTCAAAGAAAATATATTCTTGATCTCCTTAAAGAAACTGGGATGTTGGGATGTAAGCCGGTAGAATCACCCATTGAAGCTAATCACAAGCTTCAAGCTGGAGTGGGAAGTCTAGTTGATGTAGGCAGATATCAGAGATTGATTGAGAGACTGATTTATCTTTCCCATACTAGACCGGATATTGCCTATGCTGTTAGTCTAGTGAGTCAGTACATGCATGACCCTCGGGAGTCTCACTTAGAAGCTGTGTATCGAATTTTGAGATATTTAAAATCAACTCCAGGTAGAGGGTTGTTATTTTTCAAACATGGTCATTTAAAAATAAAAGGCTACACAGATGCAGATTGGGCTGGTTCCCTTGATGATAGAAGATCGACTTCAGGTTATCGTGTTTTTTTTTGTGAAAACTTGGTCACATGGAGAAGCAAGAAATAGACTGTGGTTGTTAGGTCCAGTGCAGAAGCCGAATATAGAGCCATGACACAAGGAATTTGTGAACTTCTATGGTTGCGTGGAGTGATGAAAGAATTAAAATTGTTTGAAACAGCAGATACATCCTTGTTTTGTGATAGTAAAGCAGCCATCAGTATAGTGAACAATCTAGTCCAGCATGATCAAACTAAGCACATAGAGATTGATTGTCAATTTATAAAAGAAAAGACAGTTGAAGGTTCTATTAAAGTTTTTTACGTGACTTAAAAGGAACAACTGACTGATGTTTTCATAAAGGGCCTGAGTAGCAAATTGTTTCATCATTTGATTTGCAAGTTAAGCATATGTAATATTTTTGCACCAACTTGAGGGGGAGTATTGAGATTTTGTAATTATTTTATTTCCTAATTTAGGTTTTTTCCTACTTTAGATTACTACCATATTAGAACTAGATTTTGTGTATATATAGGATGGAAATTGTATAGAGAATGGAAATATAGAATAATAAACCCTATTTCTTCAAAATTTCAACTTCCCTGGAAATCTACTTTTCTAGGAAAGTGATTGCAAATTGTAATATTGAATTCCAACGACCAAACACCCTTAAAGGTAGCATGTATTGCGTAATTTGCCACTATCAATATCTTGAAACATAGGTTTTCAACCGTGTCAATAAGCTATTTTCACATGGGTAATTGGGCTAGTGATGAGCTTAAAAGTAAAATTGCATGAATCATGAATTTTAAGATTTGTTAACGCACCTACGGATGAGCTTATTAGCCACTTAATTGATCCTAGCATTAGGCATCAATTACCACACAATTAAGTGGATTTGTGTTAGAGTTAAGAATGATGCCAAACAAGAAATCTAGAGCAAACACAATATAAATGAACAGAAAATGATTGGAGAGGACTTGTGTTGATCGGAGTGAATAATGACAACTGCTGTATGAAGATAACTATGTGGAGTAAAGGAAGGAAGGAGTAGAATGGATACTGCAATTGAAAAACAATAAGATGAAGACAAAATTGGTTGCAAGCAACCCCCAGGACTGATTCCCGATGCAGATGTTCTGCCCCAAAATAACAAAAGAATATTTTCCCCGCCAAAAATAGTCCCTTCCCCCCTCCAAGTGCTTTCTTAAATAGCCAGCCCATGACTAACTTGGCTGACGTGGAATAATTCCTTGATCTACACTCTTTGTATCAGCAATTCTGCTGCTGCCACCCATGGATTTGCTACTTTTGGAATATACCATGAAGGGCCTAGGGCCTAAATTGGCTTGATAAGCACTTCTATCAATTTGGAGGTCTGCTAGCTTTTGCTTTTGTATTTACAGTTTGATGGATTCTGAAATACGTTAGCTTGTGTCTTAGGGATGAAACTTGGTGTCAATTTGGGTTTGTGCATCAGCATTGTCTAGAAGTTGATCCTATCATCAACTTTGATGCATTTCATATATATTAATGTATTCAACTTCAAGAATGGATTTGTGCATATGCTGAATTTCAGCTTTTAGATCACATTCACAGGCTGCTTCACATAAGTTGCTTGGACATTACCCTGTTTGATTGTTGCATAAGTAACTTGTTATTTCAAGAATCATGATTATAAAAGAAAGCTGTTGAGATCTTTGTAATTAAAGTGAATATTGTTTTTTCTAGTTTAGGTTTATTTCTATTTAGATTACTAAAATATTAGAACAATAGCAAGGAAAGAAAACTAGTTGTGTCAATACTAGTGCTTAAAATGGAGTAGTTGAAAGGAAAAATAGGCATTTCTTGGAAGTAGCTAGGTCACTTATGTTTACTATGAATTTTTCCAAACCATATTGGAGAATGCTATTTTAACTGCTGCTTACCGTATCAATCATATGCCTTTCCATACTTTGAATTTTAAAACTCCATTAAAGGTTCTTCAGGGAAAAAACTCTTATAGTGTGGCTCCTAAAGTCTTTGGTTGTTTGTTTTGTTCATCAGAATGGTCCAAGCAAATTAGATCCTAGAGCCTTAAAGTGTGTGTTTGTTGGTTACTCTACTACTCAAAAAGGATACAATTGTTATTATCCTCTTTTTAGGAAATATTTTGTGAGTATGGATATTACCTTTAGAGAATTTGAGCCTTATTTTCCCGTCTAGTCACCTCTTCAGGGGGAGAAATATCAAAAGGAAGAGGTGATGGATGACATTCCTTTTCAGGGGGAGATTCCAATAGAAATAGATAATAAGAGAGACCAACCACCTAAAACTCTAGGAAGATTGGATAGACCTGATTTGAAAACCTACACTCGGCGAACTAACACAGATGCAACCGTCCTCTCCAATTTTAGTCTCTAAAAATACAGAAGAACAAGAACCTGGTGAGTTTTCTTTAATTCTTGTTGATTCTGATTCTAATTTTGATTCTAGCCCTTCTGACAATGACCTTGATATTCCTATTGCTCTTGGAAAAGGAGTTAGAACATGCACTAAATATCCCATCTCTCATTTTATCTCCTATAATGCTCTGTCCCCTTTCTATAGAGCCTTTGTTTTGTCTGTTTCTTCTGTTTCTATATCGCAGGATTGGCGAGAGGCATTATAGGACTCAAAATGGAAGGCTGCAATGATTGAGGAGATGAGAGCTTTGGCAAAAAACGAGACATGAGATCTTGTAATTTCACCACCAGGGAAGAAGCCAGTTGGATGTAAATGGGTGTTCACGGTTAAACGTAGGACATATGATTCAATCGAGATGTATAAGGCTAGATTGGTTGCCAGAGAATTCAATCAGACTTACGGAGTTGATTACCAGGAAACATTTGCTCCTATAGCCAAGATGAACAAAGTCAAAATTTTATTGTCTTGTGGAGCCAATCTTGATTGGGAGTTGCATCAATTTGATAGTCAAAACGCTTTTCTACATGGTGATTTGAGAGAAGACGTGTATATGGAGATTTCTCCTGGGTTTGATGATGATAAGACCAGAGGAAAAGTTTGCAAACTGAAGAAGTCACTATATAGGCTAAAGCAATCACCAAGAGCATGGTTTGAAAGATTTAGTAAAGTTATGCTTTCTTTTGATTACATTGAGAGTGATGCTGATCATACATTATTTATTAAACGTCATGAATATAAGATCACATTGCTTATTATTTATGTTGATGATATAGTGATGACAGGAAATAATGAAGAAGAAATGACTCGCTTGAGAAGTTTGTTAGCTAAGGAGTTTGAGATTAAGAATTTGGAAAAGTTGAGGTATTTTCGAGGGATAGAAGTTGCAAGATCAGAAAAGGGCATATTTATTTCTCAAAGAAAATATACATCCTTGATCTCCTTAAAGAAATTGATATGTTGGGATGTAAACCTGCAGAATCACCTATTGAAGCTAATCATAAGCTTTAAGCTGGAGTAGGAAGTCCAGTTGATGTTGGTAGGTATCAGAGATTGGTCAGGTTGCCTACGCTGTGAGTTTAGTAAATCAGTACATGCATGACCCTCGAGAGTTTCACTTAGAAGCTATGCATCGGATTCTAAGATCTTTAAAATCAGCTTTAGGTAGAGAACTTTTATTTTCTAAGCATAACCATTTGACAATAACCAGCTACACAAATACAGATTGGGCTGATTCCCTTGATGACAGGAGATCAACCTCAGGGTATTGTGTTTTTGTTGGAGGAAATCTGGTCACATAGAGAAGCAAAAAGCAAGCTGTTGTTGTTAAGTCCAGTGCAGAAGCTGAATATAGAGCTATGGCACAGGGAATCTGTGAACTCTTATGATTGCGTAGACTAATGGAAGAGTTGAAGTTGGTTGAAATAACAAATATGTTTTTGTTTTGTGATAGCAAAGCAGCCATTAATATCATGAATAATCCAGTCCATTATGATCGAACTAAGCACAAAAAGATTGACCGTTATTTTATTAAAGAGAAGATAGTTGAAGGTTCCATAAGTGTCTCTTATATAGCTTCAAAAGAGCAACTAGCTAATATTTTCACAAAGGGTTTGAATAGCAAGTTATTTCATTCTTTAGTTTACAAGTTGGGCATGTGTAATATATGTGCACCAATTTGAAGGGGAGTGTTGAGATCTTTGTAATTAAAGTGCATATTGTCTTTTCTAGTTTAGGTTTATTACTATTTAGATTACTTCCATATTAGAATAATTTTTTGTGTATATATAGAGTGGATTAGTAATTGTATATACATAACAAAAAAAATCGTCTTTTTTCGAAATCTACAAAAGCTTAGTGGATTGATGATAGGAATTCTGCTTCTTTTATTGAATTTCTCTTTTTGTACATTTCATTCTTGTCCATTACCAACATAACATGCACACAGGAAGATAGGTCGGAGGCTAAAGGTGTTCATAGCTCTAAAAAACTGTCTAAATTCATTTATGGTGCTCTATCCGTGCAAATCTCTAATAGAGCTGTGGATCATGGCCCGAGGTCCTATAAGGTGTACTCAAGGAGAATTAAAAAAAAAACAGGGAATAATAATGGAAATAGCACTATGAAGATTGGAGATCAAAGCAGGCTGCCAGGTCAGCATAGTTACTTATAGAAAGAGATTTGTTGTGTTCTCTGGATAAGGATCTTGTCACGGGCGACTCACTGGAAAATCTGGTTCCAGTACCTGCTTCTTATTGCAATTCCTAGAGCGACCTATTGTGAGTTATTCAAACTCATCAAAGGGAGCTTGACACCTTGGAACTCGTTAGAGAGAGAGAGCTCACGTCCTTTAAATAGGACTAGCTTATTACAAATATAGGAAACCTATAATGTAGGCTTCTCATAACAGAAATCCTAAGTAGGAGATAAGTCTCCAAACAGAATCAACTTCCTAACTAGTAGCTAAGTTTCCAAAACAAAATAAGCTCTTGCTAGGAGATAAGTTCCAAATAACAAAAAAACAACCCTAAGCCGTTGATCAGCTGATTATTTGCCATGCCTTCAATAAGAATGACCCACAAAGGAGTCTATAACATCACCCTCCCACTGAAGAAAACGCTTGTTCTCAAGATCAAAGTCTGGGTAAGCATTCTGGAAATGTTCACAACTCTCCCATGTTGCATCAGCGGCGTCAGTCCCGACTAATGCTCTAGGAGTTCCTAGGTTCCTCTATTAAGTCGGTGCATAAAACTGAAACCGGCATAGGAAGCACCTGACCATCTTCTACTGGAGGCAGTGGAGGAATTGAGGCTGGAGGTTGCCCTTTAAATGGCTTAAGACGGGAAACATGAAAAACGTTATGAAGCTTGGATTCAGCAGGAAGTTGAAGCTTGTAGGCAACGGTTCCAATGCTCTGCAAAATGGGAAATGGACCATAGAATTTTGGGGACAGCTTGTGGCAGGGTGTAGTTGAAACAAAAAGTTGGCGATATGGTTGTAGACAGAGCCAAACGAGATCCCCCATAGCATATTGCACATCTCGATGCCCTTTGTCATAAACTCCTTCATACGACTCTGTGCTTGCTATAACTTAGCTCGAATTTCAATTAAGACCTGATCTCGAGTGAGCATGGTTGCGTCCACAGCATCGACTCTAGAGGACCCCGGTATATAAGAAAGGAGACAAGGTGGGTCATACCCATACACAAAGTTGAAAGGTGTGCTCTGGAGTGTAGTATGAAATGATGTGTTATAGCAGTATTCAGCCCATGGAAGCCATTTAATCCAGGTTTTAGGCTTATCCCCCACAAAGCAACGGAGATACATTTCAATTGTACAATTCACCACCTCAGTTTGACTGTCTGTTTGTGGGTGGTATGCCAAAGAAAAGGCAAGCTTGGTACCACTTAAACGGAAGAGTTCCCTCCAAAAATTGCTTGTGAAAACAACGTCTTGATCACAAGTAATTGTCTCTGGAATCCCATGAAGACGTACAATTTGCTCCAAGAAATCTGGGCAATTCTAGTGGCAGTATAAGGGTGAGCTAGAGGAATAAAGTGCGCGTATTTTGAGAATCTGTCCACAACAAAAAGAACCGATTTCCTCCAAATTTTTGGCAACCCATCGATAAAGTCCATCGCAATATCCTCCCAAATCTGAGTAGTTAGCGCCAAGGGCTGAAGTAACCCAGCTGGGCTTAGATGTTATGACTTGTTGCGTTGGCAAATTGGGCAAGAGGATACATATTCAGAAATGGCAGACTTCATCCCTTCCCAATAGAAATCTCTTTTGATGCGATGTAGAGTCTTTTGGATCCCTTCATGTGCACTGTCATGGTAACTAGACAAGAGTGAAGCAATCAATGGAGAAGTGGGCAACAAGTATATCTGATTTTTATAAAGAATCAGCCCTTCATGAACAGACCAAGTAGAATCCTTTTCCCCTTTCAAAATCTGTGAATATAGCTCTTGCAAGGAAAATTCAGCAGTGACTTCCTCATGGACAGCATCTAGCAGCAAAAACCGAGGGTGGCTGATGGCATTTAACCGTGTTTCGATATTGGATCGGCTGGATAGGGCATCGGCAGCCTGGTTTAAATAGCCAGCTTGATATTCTATGGTAAAATCAAACCCCAAAAGTTTGCTAATTCAGTGTTGTTGGGGAGGAGTGGTGATCCGTTCTAATAAGAACTTCAAAATGTAATGATCGGTGCAGATAAGGAAGGGTCTCCCCCACAAAGAAGGTCTCTAGTCTTGCACTGCCTTTGCCAATCCAATCAACTCCTGTTCATAGGCAGCCAGTTTGTTGTGTCGTTCAGCCAATTGGCAACTGGAAAAGGCAATAGGATGGTTATTTTGCTGTAGAGCAGCTCCTATACCTCCTCCGGAGGCATCACATTCGACCAAGAACAATTCTCAAAATCTGGTAATTGTAAAACCAGAGCAGCAGCTAATGTTTGCTTTAATTTGTCAAAGGAGAGCTCAGCAATGTCATCCCAATGGAAGGAGTTGCTTCATAACATACCGGTTAATGGTGCTGCCAACTGCCCACACTCCTTAATGAATTTGTGGTAATAACTAGCCAGCCCCAAGAATCCTTGCAATGTGGTAACCGATTGAGGTTTTGGCCATTCAGTTATAGCTTGAATTTTTGCGGGATCCACGGCTACACCTGTAGCAGAAATAATATGCCCAACTTATGCAACTTGGGTCTCTCCAAAAGCACATTTAGATCTCTTCAAGTATAGATGGTGAGCACGCAATAATTCAAAAGTAATACGCAAGTGTAGCAGGTGGGTTTCACAAGAATCGCTGTAAATTAAAATGTCATCAAAGAAAATCAATATAAACTTGCGTAGGTGAGGGCAAAGTACCTTATTCATGAGTGCTTGAAATGTAGAAGGGGCATTGGACAAGCCAAAGGGCATAACCAAGAACTCGAAGTGCCCATGGTGGGTCCGAAAGGCTGTCTTCTAGACATCTGTATCATGCATCTGCATTTGATGGTACCCTGATTTTAGATCCAATTTAGTGAAATACTTGGACCCATGCAATTCATCAAGTAGCTTGCCTACCACCGGGATAGGGAACTTATCTTTTACCGTTTTAGCATTGAGCTCACAGTAATCCACACAAAACTGCCAAGTTCCATCATGCTTCTTGACCAATAAAACCAGCGAGGAGAAAGGAGACTTGCTTGGTCTAATGATCCCCTGTTGAAGCATCTCAACACACTGCCTTTCAATTTTGTGCTTCTGCCGAAGTGGGTATCGATAAGGCCTGACCACCACCGGTCCCGAACCAGGTTGTAGACAGATTCGGTGGTCACAATTCCTGAGAGGAGGAAGGCCAGCTGGTTCCTGGAATAGATCATTGAATTCATCTAGGAGCTGCTTTAATTCCTCCTGGTGAGAATGAGGTCCATTAATCTGGTGAAGTTGCTGTCCATTATGAAACTGCAGGCCCTGTAAAATGATACTATTTCCACGGAATGTGAAACTCATGGTCAAGGACAAAAAATCCCAAAGGATGGGCCCAAGAGTTTGTGTTGATTTTCTGTGGAATAAGAGAGCTTTTTCATTTCTTCCAATAAGATACAATTCACCCTTATTTATAGGTGTAGGCTATTTCCAAAATACCTAAACTACCCTTTACCCTAAAATTATACTACTTATACATTCAGTTATATATCACAACAGTTTGCAATCATAGAATTCCCAATACCAAATCAAAACCAGCCAAGGGAAGCACAAAAAATTCAGCAGTAAACTCGTTATCATTAAGTGAAAAAATTATTGCCTTACAAATCCCCTCACTGTGGACATTTTCCCCATTTGCTACTGAGACACTTGCCTCTGTGTTGGGCTAGATTTTGATTCCAAGACTTTTTGCAGCTGTTAAACTAATGAAGTTGTGTGTACTTCCCGAATGTACCAAACCCCGTAAATGCTGATTGTGCAAAACAGCCTTCACCTACATGGTGCGTGCCCCTTTTTGACCTGTAATTGCACGTAGAAAGACCTCCGATTCCCCTTTGTCAGTGGCTGCTGGTTCCAGCTCATCTGAATTCGCTAACTCAAGCCAAAAAAGCTTTTTACATTGATGACCTGCGAAGTATGTCTCATCGCAATTGTAACACAGGCCCTTCGTCTTCGCTCCGCCATCTCTGCCCTTGATAACTTCTTGATAGATGGCGTGTAAAAGGACTTGACCTCTGCAGCCACTCCACCGGCAGCAATGGAAGTACCTTTGGGTGCTGGAGTTATTGTAGATAGTGCCTTGGAGGGAAGACTAGTTCTATTGCTCAGCCATGATCCCTTCTTCGGCTCTGCTTCTTTCAAGACACAATGCTTGGACTCAAAAGCTCTCGCTACATTCATCACGTGAGCCAAATCAGGTGGTCCTTGAAGCTCCACATCTAATCGAATATAATCTGCAAGCCCTGCAGTAAACAAACTCACATGTTGATCAACTTGAACAAATTTGTTAGCTCTTGCCAATGTCTCCTGAAACTCCCATTGGTAGTCCTCAACTGACCCAACCTGTTTCAAGTTCACCAATTCCCCCATTGGATAGCTTCTAGCTGGCGGGCCAAATGTCAGAGAACAGTAGTCCTTGAATCTAGACCAGCTGATTGTGGGTTGCTCAGATTCTAATTGATGGTACCACAATTGTGCTTCGCCGAGCATGTGGAAGGAGGCCAATCCCACCTTATCCCCCTCCGCTGTGTGTTGATTGGCAAAAAAACTTCTCATACCGATGCAACCAGATTAGAGGATCTTCAGATCCATCGAAAGTTGGGAAGTCCAACTTGGTGTAGTGGGGAACAATTCCATTACCTAGTTGTTGGTTTGCACCCTGACTTCTTGTGTGAGGCACTTGGAGTGGCTGTTCTCGTGAATTGTTGCTGCTTGTAGTTCCATCTAATTCAGTTCGCATGCTATGCTTAAATACTGCCAGGATCTCCTTAAATTGCAGGGATAACTCCTGAAGTTGACTGCCCAATTGTTTTTCAATCTCCGCTGTCTGCACCTCATTTGCAGCTTGAGCCTCCTTTTGCATCAATTGCCGATCCTCTTTTGTTGCAGAGTCGCCCATTGTGTTAGGCTCTGATACCATGTTGCTGCGTTCTCTGGACCAGGATCTTGTCACGGGGCAATTCACTGGAAAATCTGGTTCCAGTACCTGCTTCTTATTGCAATTCCTGGAGCGACCTATTGTGAGTTATTCAAACTCGTCAAAGGGAGCTTGACACCTTGGAACTAGAGAGAGAGAGAGAGCTCCAACCTCAATATGTTTGTGATTAAATTCAGCTTGTCGTTTATTAAATCTCACGTCCTTTAAATAGGACTAGTCTTATTACAAATATAGGAAACCTATAATGTAGGCTTCTCATAACAGAAATCCTAAGTAGGAGGTAAGTCTCCAAACAGAATCAACTTCCTAACTAGTAGCTAAGTTTCCAAAACAAAATAAAACTCTTACTAGGAGATAAGTTCCAAAATAACAAAAAAACAACCCTAAGCCGTTGATCAGCTGATTATTCGATAAGATTGACCCACAAGGCTTCTGGCAAGAGTTGGGGGGGGGGGCATCGTTTGGAATCTTCAATATATTGCAGCAGGGTATTCTGCTATGGGTTTGTTCCTGGGGGTTGCTTGCAACCATTATCCTTTCTAGATACAGAAATTCTAATCATAAATATATAATCAATACAAGTCCTTTCTATTCTTCTTCTATTTGTTCTTATTTCTTTTATAACTCCTGTGATTGGATTTCCTGCATTCTTAACTCTAACAATCTCCCATATAACTTTGTTTTGGTTCCTCCTAACCACCCTGGTCTCCCTTTCCTCACCAAAATGTTCCATTTGCATTCCCCTTCACATTCGTTCCTGCTCTGTCATTGCATGAACTGCTGATGTGCTGTAATACTGAAAATGAAGCTAGCTGCCATTTTAAATCATTAATTTGGAAGCTACTTTAGAAAATAAAAAGGGATAAATCTTAAAGGCTAAGTTGTCTGATAACTTTTTACATTGTTTCAGGGATCGATACATCGTTGCCTGCTTTAGAGCTTGCTAGAGAAAATATTATTCTTAACCATCTGGACCCACAAAGAATATCATTTTTGAGAGAAGATGCTAATGAATTTATGAAAGATGCCCTTTCCAGAAATGAATCATGGGATATAGTTATTCTGGATCCTCCTAAACTAGCACCAAAAAAAAAGGTACAGCAACATGCATTTGAATCTTATTTGACAGAATTTCTAACAGATGCAAATATTGAAATCGGTTTTAGTTGGGAACTTTCACATTTTCTCATTTGTTAGCTTGATAAAATGGAAACCTAGTTCTCATGTTATAGTTAACTAAGTAAACTGTCCACTTTGCATGAATTTTCTAGCAGTTGACAAATTTAGGCCATTTTGCTAGTTGGATGAGCATCAGATTTGGTTGCTAATAGTTTAGTTTTAGAATGATATTATCTTAATTATTTTATAACATGATCACTACCTTGTTTCATACAATCTTAATTTCTTCAAAGATGCAACCTCTTTTCCGTTGTACCATTCTGCTGATCTGTGTAGCTGTTAATTTGGTTTGGTGATAAAAAATATATAAATCTGTAATCATGTAATATGATGTTTTCATTCACTAAATGCATATATCTGCTCACTAGATGAGGAACTATTGTACTTCCAGTGGCACAGTCATTAGTCACTTCTCACTTTATTTGTTAGAACTTGCTACGTCAACATTGGTGACTTGAGTGGATTCTTTTCCTTTATTATCCTATTCCAATCATGTTGGTGTATTACGGTATTTTGGGAAATGTTGTGAAAGACAATGTCATATACCTTAAATTACAAGGGACATATTATGTTTCACAGGCATAGACATTCATTTCACTTTTTTATACGTATATTTCTGTTATTACAGCACTTTATTCTTCTGAACAAAACCATCACCTTGTGTGCTCTTCTGCCTATTTCAAACAATCGTCAGTATTTCCTAATTTTATGGTTCTCACTGATCAGGTTCTACAAAGTGCATTGGGCATGTACAGAAATCTTAACTCACTGGCAATGAGATTGACGAAAAAAGGTGGTCTTCTCATGACTTGTTCATGTTCAGGAGCCATGACCCAAAGTGGAATGTTCCTGCGTATTCTCCAGGCAAGTAATCTGATACAGCAAAATAACCAGGTTAAAACAGATGGTAAAGAGAACAAAAAATCAACCAAAATAGGCTTGAAGTTCTGTTTACACAACTAGGAAAAGCAAATAACCAGAATTGGTTTTTATATTACTAAAACATCTGAATCTGCTGTAACGCTAAAAATATAAAACCCAGTTTATAAGCATACCTCACTAAAATGAGATCTTTAATATATCCTAGTAAATAAAAAACCTTAAACATCGATCCTATTAGAGTAGTCTACTTTTTTTGTTGAGATGATACCAGAAGAAAACCTTACATAGTAAATCATAAAAAAATGACATGACTATTTGAATAAAGTCAAACTTAATTAAAATATATAATAATCCGAATTTGAAAATTGCTATAGTGGGGTAAATAATTATCTCCTGCAGTGTCGTGAAGAGTTACTTTTGTAAGTTTTTGAATTTTGAGCTTTTGCTTCAAGATCAAAGTCCTGTCTTCCTATCCTGCAAAATGATTATGAATGTTTTGTACAAATCTCCATAACTCTTGAAATAATGAGTTGGAAATTAAAACATAATTTCCATCAGATTGGTGATATTTTTTTGAGATTGTCATAGACGAGTTTTTAGTGTCTAATGGCTAAAGTTTAGAATAAGGGTTGACATCCACCTTTTAAAATGCAGAAACTGGCATTTCCCTCTTAATCCGGGTCAATCATTTTGTATCATATTTTCATACAGTGTTAGGATAAATCTATGTGGAATTCTTTTCATTTGCAAATGAATCTCATTAAAAAAAATAGAGTCGTTTATAAATCGATTTTCATATTTGCTTTAAATATTTAGTTTTACTAGTTTGTATTTAAAATTCATTAGTTTTAATAACTAGTCCTCCTTTTAAAGTTTAGAGTTCATTCGCAAATTTTATCAATCTTTTTATAATTTGTGATAGATTCAGAATTGATCTATGATCTGAATGTTGTGTCCCCTCTATGGTCTATAAGGTCTTCTATATAGCTTAAGAAATGGAGATTGTTGCCAAATAAGATGAATAAAATTTTATTGAATTCATTTTATTGCCAAACTAAGCTCTTAAGCTTAGTTGTTCATTCTCTGTTGTCCCATTTTTATGATAATCAGGGTGCTGCATCAATGGCGGGAAGGAAAATCACGGTTGTACGGCAGGCCGGTGCAGCTTCTGACCATCCTATTGACCCGTCCTATCTAGAAGGTGCATACCTTACTAATATCTTGCTTAGAGTGTTATAAATGTGTCATGTAAAATGTATATACTCTAACAAGAAACCAATTTTGTAATAACATTAGTTGAATCTCACGCATTGACATTCTACTAGTGAAAATTTATCAATGTCTTGCATGGGAGTTTGATCAATTCATTTCAAACTGAATCAAAACCAAATTAGTTTTTTGTCGGGTTTGGGCTTAATGAAAGCTGAATCAACTAAAAAAAAAAGTATTGATTTTTCTATTAAAACTGAAACCAAATCGAGTATGTTGAAAACTAGATAATTGATGCAGCAGAATTGAATTCTAATGTCTTGGTGACTTGGCGATTCCTGAAGCCTCCTGTCCTAATCAGATGGATTTACTTTATCTAATTAATTAGTCCATTAATATTAATCCAATTAGGTTATTAAGTTAGACAATTGTAGATATGAAAATGGTTTCTTTTACAATTAGTAATATTATGTTTTTAATATTTCTTAAATCAGTTCCTAAAAGAGGAATTCCCATTCCCCAATCAATTCTTCACTAAGCACATCCTGATGTAATTTCAATAGTGTTGGAATTGTAAGTTCTTAGGATTTTCTTTTTTTAACAATTGAGTAATAATTAGAATTTGTATCACATGGTATAGTTAATTAGGTACTAAAGATTTCTATCATGAAGTGGGAGTGTCAAAGTGAATTGGAGTCCGAATTTGATATGAACCTGCCTAACAAGCCACATGATTACAGCAATTATGAACACCATCCATTTAATAATTGTATTAAATATTTAATCCCTCTAATTAAATGGGTCATAATTTTATCAAAAAATGCAGTTTAATAATTTACACGAGCTAATCTATGACACAATACGTTTAAACTTATATTATATATGGGTTGATTATTTATAATTAATCAATTTAGACTCAATTCTGGCCCATTTAGTTTTCATATTAGATAAATTGTGTTTTTGTATTATAAATTTTTTTTTTTTTTTTACACTCTTACTATCATCCATTTAACTTGTTGAATTACTTTAATCCATATACAATGTAATTGTAATTAAAATCCAAATTATAAGTTAAAATCAGAATTATAAAATTATGATTCAATTTCAATAATGTTAGAACTGTGAGTTCATGGAAATTATAAGAATTAAAATTGATATAATTTTTTAAAATAGTTGAGTAATAATTCCAATTTAGATCAAATGGTATAGATAATTTTGTACTATCTAAGATTTCTATCATCCAATTACATATATGGAATTATTGTAGTCTATATTCTATATAATTATAATTAAAATTATAAATTTAAATTGAAATTATAAGAGAAAACTGAAGGCTTAATATATAATTTTACTCTCAACTTTAGATTTTATTATAATATCATTTCAATTTGATTTTTACATCAATTTCACCTAAACTTTAACATTTTATTGCAATTTCATTCAAATTTGATTTTTATACCAATTTCACTCTGAATTTTGATATTTTATCGCAATAACACTCTAAATTATAATTAAGATTTAAAATTATAAATAAAAAATAGGTTGGCTCTTAATTTTGAATTTGTATTAACTTAATACATTTGTATGAGTGAAGAAATTTTTGTTAATAGTAAAGACAATTTGTATTATTATTTTTAATATTTTTAAGTTAGTCTTTTTAATTGATAATAAATAATATTTAAAAATTCATTTTTTATACATAAATATCCTTTTAAAAAAAATAGAAAATAATCATATTTTATATTCTATTCTGATAAAAAAAAGGTTACAATTTCTAATAGTTTGAGTAAAATGAATTGATAGTAATTTTGTTTTAGATTTTATAATTATTTTAAAATTTATATTAAAAATCAACCATAATAATAATTATATTCTAATTTCTTTTAAAAAAATTAATGTATCAAACAATTAATTTTTATATATTACTCATTATTTGTCATGAACCATTACTTGACCAGACTGGAACTAGAGCCTGAGTAAATTTAACCAAAACCTGTAGTAAGCCTAACTCAGTTAAACTCGTACTTTGCTTATAATTGTGGTGTCGGCCAATAATATTATTTTTTATAATCAAACTCAATCTGATAGCTCACAAAAAAATCAAGTGCACGAATTATGTCATTAAAATATAAATCTCCATTACACAATTACACCCATTTTGGAGTACAATTACGAAACTCTATAAAATTACAATCTTTTACATTAACATACTTAACACATCAATTGTTGTTTTACTTTGTCTGTATTACAATTTAATTGGATCCATAAGTTTCTTCTTTCCTTCCAATACCTGAAAAAAAAATAGGGAGGCTGAGGTGAGTGCCGAACTCAATGAGTAAGGTTAGATAACCCTCTTACCTCACACAATTATGCATATGATAATTATGTTATTCAATCAGTAGCCCTTCGGCTATTTATGAATGAACAAGCAAGCATGAATGAACAGTTATTAAATAAATCACAACAATTCAAATAATCAAAGAGTGGATATTAGTCCATGAGGTCACCCACTATAAACAAGGATCATATTCTCCCTAAAGCATGCTTTGAAGTAATTTCTAAAAATACGGAGTGCACAAGGAGGGCGCCACTCCACCCACTTACGGCCCACTATCGACATTTTTACCATGCCCGTACTCTCATCCTAAGGTGACCCACATTATTCTAATTCCACGGCACATGACAACCAAATCGCATTCAATCACAACATTTCATTTCATATATACATTCGAAAAGTAACTAGCATCTTATATATTTCAATGACTAAATGCGCATTCGCTACAGTACACACCTATTTGGAATTTTTATATGTATGCGTGCTTCACAAAAGTATCATATTATTAATGCATGTATGAATGCAAATGCTTAAACGATGCATGTTATCTAACTCTACTCACAATTCTTTATAGTCCTTAACAAGACTATCTTTACAATTCTTTATAGTTCTTAACAAGACTATCTTTACTGCTACTTCCTTCTAATTTTTGTCTCGTCATTCTGAAACTTTATAAGCATCTAAAAGGGAAATTTCTAAATAAGAATTCCAGATTGAAAAGAAAAATTTAATTCTCATTCATTAGCTATTTATATTCTTTATAACTATTTATTTTAAGTTATAACTACACAGTACAAGTCTTATTTATTTAATTATTTGCTTATTTATGTATCTGAACTTTTGATAGTCATTTTGCCGAAAAATCCAGCAGCATTTCCACTATAGTCGGATTAGTCCAATATTTTCAATTTTCACACTCAAGCAATAAAACACATATATTGTATCGAGAACCAACACAGCCCATCCATCGAGCAAGCAAATCAATTTGAAGTCATAATCCCATCCTCCATTTGAATCACGAAAACGTCCAATCTGAAAAAAATAATTTCATTACCATCATAGTTTCCAATCGCACAATTTATTTCATATTTTCAAATACGACAATGTTGAGTTATCCGGCTAATCCTCGACTAGAACTTATAAGAAGTCATGCATAATCTTATCAATCACAGATTTATATTCACTGAGTCTATAATCATATACTCATCAATTCCTTTCAAAGGGTAAAAGAATTCATTGGGAGAACCACAGCAAAAATTCGAATCAAAGTCGAATGAGCATATTTGGTAGGCATTCACAGTCATTTACTTAACATTTAATGATTCACATCAACTAGTTTAGCTAAAATGGGTGCTATTCAACAGTTCTCCTTAGCTAAACCAAATTTAAATTAATAACCAGAATTGAACTTAGCAAGAAAAGCATAATCCGACCATAGGGTTTACCGATTAAGAAACTGCCTAGACAGTTATATCCCACATGAAGCCATGAAAATTCTGTCTCTCGATCCCTGCTGGAGCATCGCCGGCCCACCGCTGCTAGCCGCCGTACACGGATTTGAGAAATTTTTATCACCCCTTGCTCGGAACCTCATGGGAAGTTCAGTTTCAGTGTCTGATTGTTGAGTTTGTGGCCCTTTTTGTCCAAAAGAGCCTCGACAGCCGCTAATACCCTCATCGCTCGCGTTTGCTCTTAAAACTTCAAAGAGATCATGAATCCCTGGAGGGGAAATGGTCGTGTGGAGGAGATGAGTCAATTGAGACTCTCGTCGAAGCCTCGGGTCACCGGGAGGTTGGAGAGGAGGCGCGATTTCCCAATCGAACGGAATCACAACTTTCCTGTGGGGATTGCATTCACCAAAAACAAAAGAAGACAGAAAGGTGAGGCCGGAGAAGCTGTGGCGAGGAGGTGACGACGAGGAGGCAGCTGCTGGGTCTGCGTTGATCGGCTAGGGTAGCCGTCAAAAATCAGAAAAAGAGGGAAAGGGGAACTGCCACTGGAAAATGAGAGAGAGAAGGGGAGAAAATTAGGGCCAAACAGTAATTTTACAATCTTTTAGGTTTTCTAGTGTGATTTCGGTCCGATTTGATTCAAATCCTGGGTTTTTTTTATTTTAATTGGTTTTCTCTTGTTTTTTATGAGTTTTCAATTAGTTCTTATGGTTTCCTTTTAGTTGTTGATTTGGCTAACAATGAAAATATATTTACATTTAATTGTGTTAGATAAATTTATAGTATACTAATTTAAATAGTAGTCATATATATATATATATATATATATATATATATATATATATATATTAGTAATTGATTCAATATCATAGATTCTTAATAAATTTAGAATATTCTTGATTAGGAGTTTCGATAATATGTTTTGGCCTTAAACCCAACTTGTCATGTTGAAATCGGATTAAAATTGTTTGGTGTCTACAGCCCACACAGTTGAAAATCTAAATTTTTTATTTAAATAAAAGTCAAAAGTTTTAAAAATAAAATTGCAGGATATTTCATTAGCAAAAACTAAAACTCTTTCATTTACACAAATGTATTAAGTTAATTTAAGACTAAGATTAAGAGAAAAACTATTTTTTATTTACAATTTAAGTCTTAATTATAATTTAGGGTGTTACTGCAATAAAATATCAAAGTTGAAGGTAAAATTTATATAAAGATCAAATTGAATGAAATTATAATAAAAGGTTAAAATTCAAAGTAAAATTGACATAGATGTCAAATTAGAATGAAATTGCAATGAAATTTAAAATTAAGGGTGAAATAATATATTAGGCTAAAATTGAAATATAACCTAATGGTAAATTTCAATACTGTTAGAAATTATGAGTCAAAATTCAAGATTTGATTTTAATAATGTTGGAATTGTAAGCTAATGGGAATTATAAGAGTAAATTGCAAAAATTATAAGTTTCTTTCTTTTTTATTTTGAACAATTGAGTAACAATTCCAACTTGTAGCACATGGTATGGATAATTTAGTTAATGGACTACTACTTATAGTATCTATTATCTAATTAAGTTGTGAAATTACTTTATATAATATTTTTATGTATTGGAATTATAATTTTAAATTGAAATTATAAACTGAAATTGAAAAGTGTTGGAATTTGAAAATTGGTTATTGAGTTTAAATTTTAGATATGAAGTCTTTTTAAATACTTGAGAAGGAGAGCTATAAGTTTCGATTACTGAACGGATTAAACACCGAAAAAATTGACATAATTTTTTTTTTTAACAATTGAGTAACAATTCCAATTTATAACACATGGGTCCAATTTATCCAAATTACACTTCTCATAACTATTTTGCAATCATTATTATTTTGTGTTTTAGCATAAACATGTGTCAAAGCATTGCATTCATTAATTTCTGGCACGTTTTTTAAATTTTCTTCATGTATTGGGTTTTGTGGAAAATTCATATTTTAATTGTAGGAAATTATAGGTTTGTAATTGAAAAAAAAAATTATAAGATTAAACTGGTTTACACTATTTTATGTTAAAAATATGGTTCTAAAAATTGAATCAGACTAACTGATTTGGTTGGTTTAATAATGAACTGTTAAATCAAATAGGTCAAAAACCATTGAAAATCAATTTAAACCGGATAAAGCCCAGTGAACCGGTTCAAGTATTTGATACGATTGGAATTTAAATTAGTTTTAAACAGTAAAAAAAAAAGAAAAATGAAAGAAGAAGAATGCAGATTCTAGAGGATGACAATATAGTGGAGTAAGAAGGAGGCCGATCGAGGGAAAAGTATGCTGAAGGAGGTTAGAGACCCGAAAAAAACTGGAGCCAGGATATAGTTTGGAACTTATGAGACATCTGAGCGTGTAGGTCTCACTTACGATCAAACTGCTTCTAAGATGCGTGAGCCCAAACAAGCAGCAATAGACGGAAATGCGATCTTCATATTTTCAGGATAGTTTGATACCAGTGTTGTGGTGGCTGATGCTTTAGGAGTTCAAGAAGCTCTCTGCTGGTCATCATGCTGTTAATCTAATAATTGAAGGTGAGAGTTTGATGGTTCATCATGCACTAACGAGTCCTTCTGCTGATGCTTTGTTTAGAGTTTGAGTCAACGCATATTTAGGAATATAAATATGAGAAAAACGAAAGGCTTGTTGATAAATATACTTTTAACGTCTTATTTTTAACCATGTGAAAGAGTTTGAGTCAAGAGTTAGCAAATTTCGAATTAGTCAGATTTAATTATAAGATTGTTTTCCTTTTTTTTTCAATTTGAAGTTCAAAAAATAATTAAATTTATTAAAAAAAACGACTAAAATCGAACTGAATCAATTACTCTAAATTTGGGTTCAAATAAATTCGATTTATTTTATTTTTAATTAATCAACTAGTCATCTTTTCATGTTTGGTGAGAACTTTATAAAATATTTAAAAATAAAAATATTTTTTTATTATAATTAATAATTATTTTGAAAAATTTAAATATGTAATAAAATAAAAATTTTTATTTTTGATGTTGTAGCAAAAGGATCAGTATATTGATATATACATATAAGCATTTTAATAGATTTTAAAAAAATACTCTGAAATATCTGTTATTGTATTTATTTTGAATAAATAACAACATAAAACCAATAAATATTAAAAATTAAAAAAAAAAAATCAAAGTTGGTCTTGATTTAAAATAGGTAGACAAGTAGTGTCATCTTTTTTCACAAAACAAAACATAAACGTCAATTTTATCATCTAATATTCCTCCATTTCACAGATAATGACATTAGAAAATGAATTTAATTTTAATTTCATTAGAAAAAGCACTGTGAAAATGAATTCTATGATTTAGCTACGTGGCATTATGTTCAACAAAAATAAACACTTAATTGTAATAAAATTAATAAAATGCTATTTCTTATATCATTACGGAATAATTTATTATAAATCATAAAATCATATATTAGTTGATTATTAAAAATTAAACACACTGTACAATTTTATCGCCATCACCGTATTGATCAAATTCACATCGACAAAATACCATGAAAGCGAAGAATTTTTTTTTTTTTTTTTAAAGTATGATTTGATTTTCTTATAATATTATTTTATTGTTTTTTATAAGTAAATTATAATCAAAATATGTAAATAGTAGATGCTGATTATTCTTTTTCTTAAAAATAAAGGATTACAAAGTTATATAATATTAGTAGGCGTGAGTAAATGATCGGTTGGGTGAAACCAAACCAAACCAAACCAAAATTCAAAATGCAAATTAAATTTTTTGGGCGACAAAACGAATTGAGCTGATATTGAAATCTGAATTGAATTAGTTGGTTTAGCTGATTTTAGTTGGTGTTTTCCATGTTTGTTTGTTTTTAAACCCAGCAAATAAATTTTTATGAAACTGATTCAAATCAAATAATAAATTCGATTTAAACTAACTAACTATACAAATCAAACCTCCCTTAAATAGTTTATCAAATTAAACCAAAACGGATCAATTTGATTTTTAATTTGGTCAGTATTTTTACACCCCTAATTATTCATAAGAAATGAATTAAAGCCATTAGATGAAACATTTGTAAGAATCTATAAGACGTAAATTATTTAAATATTTACGGGTGCTATTTAAGTCATGATGATCTAGAATCATTGCACCTGAATTTACAGAAAAGACATTTGGTTAACCCCTTTTAAGTGAAATAATATTGACACTACACATAAACGTTTCGGCTGTAGTGATCCTCGATTACCATGAGCCAAAAAACTTTTTCCTTAAATATTTTTTATTTAATTCCTAGGAGATGAACTGTAACAGTTACTAGTATGTCAACATAAAACATGAGTGACTCAAGTTCAAGACAACCTTATTATTCTCCTCTTCTATAATTATAGTTTAAAAAAAGGATAATAGTTTTTTATTGAATTGTTGAGAAGTAAATATTCAGTTTATCCTCATAGAACAATGTAAAATGTCGTTTATATCTCTACTCAAAATTAATAGATTTTAGATAGATTTAAAATTTGAATTTAAAATTTTTATCTTTCTTCATTAAATAGCTCTAAACAAAATAGTAAGTGGATTACATTCTCCAGTGCTAGTATTAATTATTTCGCTTTCATTTTTTTTAGTTATCTATATATATATATATATATATATATATAGTTTACAATGTATACTCGTCGAGCTCATTGCCCACGCATATATATAGTTGACTCATACATTGCTATCCATATGTTTTCTAATTTTGTTAAATCAAAAAATGAAAAAAAAAAAGACACGAGAAGGAACTGATTCTATAACCAATCTTTGAAATTAGGCGGACAACTTGAACTTGTGCCATCTAGGCTAAGAGCTCTCATTTCTATATTTTGATTAAAAACAAATAGTATATAGTGTTCTCTGTGTATTGATGAACTTTAATTGAAACTTAAAAAAGTATAATGTGGAAAGTGCATGATATACTTATTTGTATTTGAATCATTTAAAATATCTTAGTGTTGGGTTACGCTGTTACATCATCTATTCCTTCAATAAATTTTAAACACAAATCAATTACACTCTTCAATTAACCGAGTTAGATGGTCAATACGAGTTAAGTTCGATAAATATGCATTCATGCATCTAGATTCACTCAAATCAACAATTTCGAGTTCGGTGATCAATACAAATTAATCCGCAGTTTAATTCTACATGCGAAAAATCGAAATTTTACTTGTTTTACAAATTAACGTTATCTAGGTTATTAAAAAACTCAATCACAGGTTTGCAAGTTAACGTTATCTAGATTATTGGAACATTCAATTACAAGTTTGTCTAATAATACCAAATACGAATTAAATTCGATAAATATACATTTAACTTATGATGTTGATTTATTGTGCGGACAACATAGTTGCTAATTATTGATTTTGGCAAAACCATTTAATATATTAATAATGAGTTATTAGCACTAATTTTTTTTTATAGCATCGATAATTATAACTTGATTTTTCTCTAAAGTTTATCTATTTTCCCTTTAATTTATCTTTCTAAAACCATTAATAATTATAAATGTTTTTTTATATGCAATAATCCATTATGATTGTGAGTTATTTACTATTACTCTAAAAAAACGTGCGTAATCATAATTATATTCCATATGATATGCGGTCAAATAAATGTGGCCAACCAATGAAAATTACATTGCAACCTTTCAACTTGGCTTTGAAGATTACACTACACGTCCCTTCCACTGCCTCTCCACCAGGATACCGACTCTCCACCACATGAACCTGCCATTTGTTGGGTTCAGGCCCAATAGCCGGCCCACCTCTCTTAGATTCCCAACACATCCATTACTATTTTATTATTACTCCAATATAATAATTAAAGCTGATATTTTTTGTTCCTTGGAATTTAGTACATCCTGACAAAGACTATGCACGCATGGGACCACTCTGCATATTGTTTAATTTTAGGGATGTGGATAAAATAAATAAAGACAAAAGTAAAGAAGATAAGTCTAAGATTTAGTTATCATCACAGAGCCATGTGATACATTATTTATTGTTTAGTTACGTGACTAATTATATATATTGTGTTTAGTTAAATTTTTTTTAATCTTTTAATATATTTGAAATTACATGTTAATCTTCATTACTTGAATTAATATATTATTAAATCGTATAAAATGAAATGGTGAATGAAATCTTAATTACATTCAATTATATTATATTTTTTATTACATTACATTAAATCAAACATAATTTTAATATAAATTTAATTAGTTCCGTGTAAAATGAATTTTCTTATTTATTATATTATTATTTAATGTGACATTCATATCACAAAGTTTATTATTGTCCAAGTGAAAAAATATCCATATCCTTAATTACACAACTACCATCATTGAATTTAATAAAATTGAATAGATATATATTTATATACACACATAGTTTCCAAATCAAAAAACTTTATGACCTTCTGAAAGACATTGCAGTGCATGAAGCACAAAATTAATGTAGTGCGAAAACGAATGGGGTTGTGGACGTAGAGTCATCATCATCAAACTCTCCTGAACCTCTTTTGCACAATATCATGTTGTGATGTCATTTTCCAAGAAAGATTATCCCTATGGCCCTTAGTAATTAGGGGAACAAATGGAGACTCTCTTAAGGGTCCACAAAGAGGCACATTTGGAGTTGCTCGAGAGAATTCCTATTGAAAAAATTAAAAGAAAACGACAAAGACAAGAGGAGTCTAAAAGAGAGAAAAGAAGAATAAAGCAAAAGACAGCCCAACATGCAAGTCTGTATTATAATATAATAATTCACTATCCTCTGCCGTTGGACAGATAAGCTGTCCCTTTTGTCTCTTCCATCTTCATTTCATCCATTCCTCTACCTAAACGAAGAGAACCCATTTTTGCATTGGTCACTTTTATAAATATACTATACACAGTACTTCAAATTATCATCGTCTTATTTCAAATGGGTTCAAGAACAAGAAGGAAGCAAAGATGGTGCACACAAACCTTAACTCCATTGTTGGAAGGTCCAGACCCAGACATGCAAGAAGAAGGTAACAAAAAGGAGAGTTCATGGGAAATAATTCGCGAATGGTTTCGACTGCAGAAGGGTTTCTCTGGTACCAATAATAATTTTTCATCAATATCACCATATGGGAGCTTTTCACCAGCCAATAAAAGGCAAGACTTGAGGCTTTTGCTTGGTGTTCTTGGGTGTCCACTTGCCCCAATCCCTCTTGTCAGTGAACCCATTCACCGCATTCACATTAAGGACATTCCTATGGTGAACTTAACTTTCTCTCTTCTAGTATTTGCAAATTTATCTGTTTTTTATATTTCAGTGCTTCCATGTTTTTTTTAGCTCTCAATTGTTTTGAAATGAACATTTATAGGAAAATTGCATAGCGCATTATATCATACAACAGTACTTGGCTGCGACGGGATGCTTAAAGAGAGAAAAAAGCGTAAAAAATATGTACGCAACAGGAAGTGTGAAAATGATACGATGTGAGACAGAAATTTCATCAGGAAAGAATGTGAAGAGCTTAGGGACAAAAAGTGGTGAAAATGGGTGCTTCGTAGTTTGGCAAATGTTGCCTGGAATGTGGTCTCTTGAATTAGTTGTTGGAGGTAATAAGGTTATTGCTGGAAGCGATGGCAAGACCGTCTGGCGTCACACACCTTGGCTCGGCACTCACGCTGCCAAAGGACCTCAACGCCCTTTACGTCGCATAATCCAGGTATTTTCATTCATTTCTTTCAATCCATTAGATTGAGATCATAAATATTATTTTTTTACCGGTGTTCTTAAAATGAATCGGATTATACGATTAAACAAGTTCAATCATAAATCAAATATTCGTTTACTTTGATAGAATACTAAATTAGTTGAAAGTGAATATTCGATTAATCAAACTGAATTAATTTAATTTTAATTTATTTAAATATGTGTTGATAGTATCTAAATTTAAAATCAAATGCTATGACAAAATATTTAAATAAAATTAAATCGATTTGTTTTGATTAACTGAAAATTGAAAACAAAATATTTTTATATACCAAAATTAAATTGATCGGTAACTGAATTTCTAAAATAATTATTCAAATTAAATCGTAATGAAATTAGATTAGAAAAGGGAATTGCTCAGCCTAACTATATCTACCAAAATGACATAAAGATGGAAGAACAAAATGAAAATCCAAGAAAATGCATATGCATATGGCTGACATTGATGGAGAAACTGTCTCATGCTTTAGCAGACAGACTTCTTTTTACTTTGAACAAAAACTCAGTCACTGCATGTTTATTACTGCTGAGCGAAGGAGTGGCACGTGATTTTCATTTTGACGTCATAATGTTCATACCAAAGAGGATCTTGGGATTGCCACTTATTCGTTGCTTTAATTTGCTTTTCCTTTTGTTTTATTTATTTATTTATTTATTACTTTAGTGGAATACTGAATATTGAGAGCCTCGTCTACTGAATTATTGCCCTGCCTTTTGGTTGCTTTTCTCATCTTCTTTGTTAGTCTTCTTCAACTTATTCTCCTAACAATCTTCACTCTTTTTTTTTTTTTATTTCCTTCCATCTTTTTATTACAACTTTTTATAGTCTCTATGAATTTTCAAACTCTCTATTAGCCTATTATTCGTAAATCATTGCCCCATATTGTTGAAGGACTTAATCATTTTCATTAATAAATAATTTTTTTTATGGAAATATGTAGATTTTAAAAAAAATTAAATTAAATTTATAGAAATTGAATTTTGAAAAGTTTGTTACTACCCCTTGTGATATAGATTCCTCGATCTTACCGAAACTTTTAAGTTTAAATTCTGAATATAGAATCCCTTTAAAACATTCTGGAGGGATAGACCACATAGGAAAACTAGGTGCCAGATTAGGCGCATGATTTTCAAATTTTTTCGATTATTATTATTTTTTTGTCCTTGTTCCCATTCTTGACCTCTCAATATTTAAATTGAAGTCAGGTTGAATGGGGAACCTGATGCTTCAGGAATAGACATTTTGATATGCTAAGTTTTTTCTCGATATGTAATTAATAAAATAAATTTTTTGCTGATAAAAAAAATATGCCCAGTACGTAGTAATTGTTTATTCTTCTCATACATGCTTTATGTGTGTATAATATGAAGATGAATAATAATGCAGGGCCTAGATCCGAAGAGCACAGCCAGTCTATTTGCAAAAGCGCAATGCTTGGGCGAGAAAAGAATCGGGGAAGATGATTGCTTCGTATTAAAAGTAGCAGCCGATCGTGCGGCTGTAATGGAAAGGAGCGAAGGAGCAGCTGAAGTACTTAGACATGTATTATATGGGTATTTTTGCCAGAAAAGTGGTCTCCTAATATACTTAGAAGACTCACATCTTACAAGAGTACAAACCCCAGAAAATGACACTATCTACTGGGAAACCACAATAGGAAGTAGCATTGGAGATTACAGAGACGTTGATGGAACGCTGATTGCTCATCAGGGAAGATCAATTGCCACAGTTTTCCGGTTCGAAGAAGAGTCTGTTCAACATAGCAGGACTAGAATGGAAGAAATCTGGAGGATTGATGATGTTGTGTTTAACGTTCCAGGGCTTTCTTTGGACTATTTCATCCCTCCTGCTGATATATTTGATGTTTCTCTTTGATTAATTAATTATAAATTGACTTAATTTTGTCATATTTTCTAACTATAATCATAATACTATTGGTGGGTTTATGGTGTAGTATTTATTTCATTGGCTTTGAAGTCATCAAAGATGAAAATGACCAATTCAGATTTTGGAAATTTTTCTCTTTTCTCCTTCTCAAATTGTCTAAACATAAAACATAGTTAAAAAGTTCATAACAATCAAATTTCATTCAATATTTGAGATTTTTATTTTTTTATTGACGGGTATGCAAAGGGTTTGAAAATTCACTTTCCCTTTAACCTAGTGTGGTTTTAATGTTGATTTTAGATCAATTACAGGCTATACATTAGATTGGGCCCATACACATTAATTACAAACTAGGCCCATATAATCAGAACAAGGCCAGTTCGTCTTTATTGGGCCCAGAAATTGAATTGAATGAGTAGATTGGGCTTAGCTGATGACAAAACAAATGTAGTCAAATATTAGTTTCAGCCATATTTACGTGGTATCTTTCAAAATGTTTCTAATCTGTAGAAAGGGCCTACGACTCATGCAGTTTCAAAAAAAAAAAAAAAAAAAAACTCAAAGTAGAAATTTGAAGAGATCAACAGTGATTTCACTAAAGTTTCCCTCTCTGTTGATGGGCAAAATCCAGCAAGTTATGAATGAAAGACCAGCAAGGCTGGAATAGAAAAGAAAAGTGTCGTGTGTTGTTCTAAAGTATTCTAATTGTGCAAAAGATGGGACCCTCAAAATTAACCTTGTAGGGAATATATTCATTTAAGAGAATATATTCATTTTGTAAAGATGCTTGAAAACCAAGCTAACATAACATGCCCTTAAGAACTAAGCCACCCCTACTTTTGGAGTGGGTTAGTTTAACATCTTTCTTTCAAACATATATATATATATATATAATCAACTAAAAGTTAAACCATAACTTTGCTTCTTATTATAATAATATGGATGAACACAAGGGTCCACTTTGGACTGTTAAGTGGGACCTACTCACACATTTTCTATTAATTAATTTAGATACACCATACCACCTAGATTTTAATTTTTTTTTCTCAAGCAGTAATAATAATTAGTTAATCTTTATTTGGGTTTTAATATATTAGAAATAAGAAATATTTTTTTGAGGAACATAAGATATTTATATTTTTATTTTAAAAATAAGTAAAGCATTATCTCTCGAGTGTTTAAATAAATTTTTTATTAGTTAAAACAAGCAAGGATTATAATTTTTTTTTTTTGGGTTTTAGTATAATTTACATTTTTATTTCATGTTTTTTTTACTGTGAAATATATATATATATATATATATATATATATATATATTCTAATTATTAACTTGATAATTTTTAAAACATGATATTTAGGCCTAATGGAAGGGTTGTGATAATAGAAATTTTGAATTTATGGGAGAGGAATCTTCCTTTAATTGTCAAAGAAGAAAGCATTTATTCCCATATGGACCGGGTAAATAACGTGTATTTATTAATTTCTTGGAATAGATTTTATGAACCATCAATCACAAGATTTGACATGGATATTTTTTTTATCAAGGCATAGCTAGATTTAAATAAATATTTGATTTAAAAATATAAATATCAAAGTTCATCTAATTCTATAATTTTAAAATTAAAATAATTATTACTTCTACTCACATGGTATTAATCCAAAGCGTAAGGAGATTTTAGTCATTGAGGTGATAAGTAGTTGGAGCATGTAAATTTGTTTGAATGTATAAGGACAATCTTCAATTCCACAAAAGGGATAAGAGAGAAGAGGAGAGGCCCCCCCCCCCACCCAATTCCTCTCATCTTACTCATTAACTCTTAACTTTTCTATATGCATACAACTTCATGTCCCCACTTACCCTAAAACTTGCTTCCTCCCATCTTATTTCTTCTCTATATAAATATATAAATTACATCAATATTCTTTTAATTTTGATAGAACCAGGAGTATTTATCCCCTTCATACCCAACCCTACTTTTGAAATTAACAATATCACTTTGAATTTTTTTGAAGATGATCACAAAATCAGTCTCAGTCTCAGTCTTTTGGCAATGATTTAAAAAATTTTACTTAAGAATACAAATTTCCAATTGAAAATCTAAATATAATTAATACTAATACTAATAATAATATAAAATGGAGAATCACTCAATCATATAAAGTATGATTGAAACTTTCTGTTGAACTAAAGCATGTGTTTTATTATGTCCTAATAACCATCATAACATGTAATCTTATTGGTTCACAAATAAGCTAAAAAAGTTGGACCGTACTACAAAACACATCAAATGATTGTAACCCTCCGATGCACATGTTTTATTACGCTAAACACAAATTCAATTATAAATAATATTTTAATTTCAACCAATACGGTACAATGTAAATAAATATTAATATTTATTAAAATTTTTTTTACTAGCTTGATATATATGTACTCTACGATGGAATATATAAATTCACCGTTGAAGTTTATTATTTTAATTTTGTTTTACTTGCATGTGTTTTAGCTTAAATAGATCATCCATAAAGTTCATAATGCCATAAAATTAAAATTGTAAAATATAAAAATAAATTTATATATTGAGCCTATTATATATATATATATATATATATATAAGGGAAAAGAAATTTCTTGCATTGACCAGTATTTATTTATTTTTATATATTTGGGTGTATAGAAGAGTTTATTAATTCGAGTTTGGTTTTTGAAATATATTAAATTTTTCCTCCAGGAAATGAATAAAATATTAATTTTTATTGTTGATAATTATTTTTAATGAAAAGATCTTTATATTTTTGTTTATGTTAAAAAATTATCATTATAATGAGATAAATGAAAATATTTTTTTATTAGTAAATAAATTTTTTAATATTATTAGAAAAGAGAAAATGGAAAAAAAAAAAAATGCAAATATTGGGCACCATGATGATGATGATGATGGCGTAAGTACAGTGTCTCAGTGACATTTTTAATGCCATGAGTAGGTTCACATGGTAAAAGAATATATGACACTACAAAAGATGTACTCTTCTTTTAGCCATGGCAAAAAGTATGTATACACAAATACCTTTTCTTTGCTACTAAACTAAATGTAAAAAAAAAAAAAAAGCAAATACCAACTGATATTGCCTCTATGGATCTCTGGGAATCCAACCCAAAGCTTCCCCGAAAAGGAACAGACCCGCCCCTTGTTCCATTTACGTTTCGCCCACTCGTCAATCCCTAATTTATCAATTGAATAAAAATGGTCTATTTATACATATTTATGGATCCAATGTATAAATAACTTAAGTTTACATTTTGTACATATAGAGCAGCGGATCTAGAAATATTTTTTTAAAAACATAATAAACTGAATTTTTAGAAAAATACAAATCTATTTTTGCTTGTTTTTTCTCAAAATTTAAATTTAGATGGACTTCATATCTAACTTAATTTTTATCACGAAATGTGATGATATTTAAAAAATAGGGTTAATATGTAGTAATTATATATGTTTGTACCATAAATTTTATTTTTAAATCGATTTACGAAACATGGAACGATACAATATATAATGATTTTTTTTTTATATAATTGAACAATATAATTAAAATTAGAAAATGATAATTTATGTAAATCACAGTCAACTACTGGGTACGAGTATAAGAAATGGATATAAATACGTTGCAAAGAGTATAGATGTGATTAGAGAGAATATTTTTGCAAAGGGAGGTCTACGAGAACACCAGAATAGGTGCTCTTTATTTTTTTTTTAAAAATTATTTTATTATATATGTTTTGTTTTATGCAGTTAAGGGTTAGCTTGTGCAGAGAGAAACCAAAGGTCTTAGTTTCCTCTTCTTCAAAAACGCACCCTATTCTTCCCTATTTGCATCGCATTTGTTCTTGAATCTATTTTGTATTCCCAGAGAGTTTAGTAGAGAGAGAAACAGAATGTTCCATACAAAGAAACCCTCAACTATGAATTCCCATGATAGACCCATGTGTGTTCAAGGTGACTCTGGTCTTGTACTAACCACTGACCCTAAACCTCGTCTCCGTTGGACCGTTGAACTCCATGAACGCTTTGTAGATGCTGTTACTCAACTTGGAGGCCCAGACAGTACTTACTTAATCTTTTCTATCCCTTGTGTATATTATTTATATATCATCTATATGTGTGTTGGTTTAGTGATCCGCTTCTTCTTTTAGCTCTTCATTCAAATTTCTTTCTTCTCGTTCCGACCTAGTTATGAACAGAGTGAAATGATAACAAAAGATTCTATTTACGCCAACCTCATCTAGTTTAGAATTTAAGCTTCGTTTGTTTGATGCAGAAGCGACACCAAAAACCATCATGAGAGTTATGGGTGTGAAGGGTCTTACCCTTTACCACCTCAAAAGCCATCTTCAGGTTTGAATACGAACATGATTTCATGCTTCTTTTGCTTTTGAAACAACACTTTTATGACGTAGTTTTTTAATCATAGGGTTGCCTTGATTTCCTTCTTCAAGTTTTTAGATTGCTTTTCTCTTTAATTTTTTTTTTTCATTTTTCAATTATTTTCCTTTTTCTTGATCAGAAATTCAGACTTGGAAAGCAACCTCATAAAGAATTCAATGATCACTCAATTAAGGATGGTAAGAGAAAGAACAATTCCTCCTTCTTTTCTTTTTCTTTCTTTCTTTTGGAACAAAATTTGCAAATGAATTTTGTATTTTTAAATTTACTTATATCAAACAAGGTGTTAGATAAAACAATAGATCTTCAAAGATTATCTGACCAGATTTTTCGTTGGATGGCAGCTCCAGCCTTAGATCTTCAACGAAGTGCAGCTTCTTCTTCTGCCATGATGGGTCGTAGTATGAATGAGTGAGTATTATAGAAATTGGAAATTCTTTCAGACAAAACATGTATTTTGTAATAAATTAATTTCCTTTTCAGTTTTTAAAAAATAAAACCATCATAAAAGGATTGCCTAAGTTTACGTTTCTTGCCGAATATATGTGTGAAACTGTATATAACAGTAACTCACACACGGTTGATGCAATTAGGATGCAAATGGAGGTGCAGAGAAGGCTGCATGAACAACTAGAGGTAGTATAATTAAGTATATATATATATCTCAAATTTTCTTTTTCGATTTAAAAATTTTATATGGGTTCAATTCGAATGGTGCAGGTGCAAAGGCATCTTCAACTGAGGATTGAGGCTCATGGAAAATACATGCAAAACATGTTGGAGAAAGCATATCAAACACTTGCAGGTGAAAATATGGCATCTGGAAGCTTCAAAGGCATTGGAAATCAAGGAGTTGGTGATCATATGGGTGGTCTAAGTTTTCCACCATTTCAAGACCTCAACATTTATGGAGGTGACCAACTTGATATTCAACACAACATGGATAGGCCACCATCACTTGATGGGTTTATGGCAAACAGTAGTGATAACATTTGCTTGGGAAAGAAAAGGACTAGCCCTTATAGTGGCAGTGGCAAGAGCCCTTTGATTTGGTCTGACGATCTCCGTTTGCAGGACCTAGGATCAGCTCCTACATGTCTTGGACCTCCAGATGATCTTTTCAAAGGTGATCACATTCAGATTGGGCCACCATCAATGGATAGAAGCACCGATTTAGATTCCATATCAGACATTTATGAAACAAAGCCAATGCTTCAAGGCGACGTAATGGGCGAAAAGAAATTCGAATCATCAACAAAGCTTGAAAGGCCATCACCAAGAAGAGCACCTCTTCCAACTGATAGAATGAGCCCTATCATCAATGCTGGGTCTATGCAACAAGATAGAAACTCACCATTCGCCTGAAGCTAATTATCTGTTTACTAATTTGATTTAAGTGACTTAATTAATTAAGCTCTAAGTATATGAGGGAAGTCTAGCTATTTTTTTTTTTAATTTTAATTTTAATTTTTTGCCTCAGAAGTTGCCGATTTGTTACATTGGGTCTTCTACCAAGTCCGGTACGATATTTTATACATAATGCAATGACTTGCAAACTATTTACAAATGAAGAATGCCCATTTGCATTAATTAATTAATTAAGTATAATTAGTACTTCTGTACTTATTATGGTCGTTGTTATTAATGAGAAACCATGCAATTACACAGTAATATTATGTTTCTGTTATTATTTTTCTTGCTGTTTTTTTTTTTTTTTTTTTAAACCACTTGTATCAGGACTGCTTAATCCGGTTCAAAATTTAATCACAGTTAAAATTTTTATTTCTCTCTGCATGTGCCTTTAATGGGGATCATTCTTCCAATTTTTGACAATATTATGAATGTACATTTCAAATTTTAAATCTTTTGCGTTCAAAAAGTATCCCATAATAAGTGAATACCGAAATATCGAAGGACTTATAATTGAATTAGTGTTTCCTCTAATATAAACCAATTGTTTTTTTTTTTAAAAGATGAATGCTATATTATGGTCAATCTATGTTTAAGCATGTGTAGAGCACTCATCAAATGTCTAGGGTAAGCATATTAATCGAGGGAAGAAAGAAAAAAGAAGAAAAGATTATTATTTCATATGTAGTTTCTGTGCGATAGAGAATAATACTCACAGCTTCAGGCAAAACCATTTTATGTCAATGTGGGTCTTAATTCAGAACTAGCTTTTCTAACCGTTGCTTTTGAGTTAGTTATTTCTATCATTGCGAACAAAAACATTGGAGAAGTGAACATTGAAAAAGAAAAAAGACAGAAAGAGAGATGGGAAAAAAAAGATCACAATCAATATCAATTTAGGGAAAATATTTTAGGGTTTTGGGGAACACAGGCAAGAACGAAGTTTATATTAAAAATGCATGGTTTCTGCATTTTGGAGGAAGAGAGAGAATAGTGCAAGTTCCTTTTCTATGAACGAAGAATAATTTCCTGCGAGAGAAGCAGACAAAGAGTATCTATCTTTCATGGATGACCTCTTTTTATTTTTTCTTCTTTAGTTCTGTGTGCTGATGAGGGTATAAAAAAGGAAAGAGGACAACACTGAGGTACTGTTGCTGCATGCCAAAAATTTGCTTCCGTAAGTATGTTCAGGTTAACTATAAGTTTGGAGCAATTATTGGATTTCTCGTACATAAAGTTAAATAGACTTTTTGGTAAATTAATCCAAATATATCAAATTGGAATTTTCCTTTGTTATTAATTAAGATTTGATTTTTATAAATTTTCTTTAGATCAGTGGTTCTTTAAATTTAATTAAATCACAATTTAAAATTGATGGTTGTTAAAAACTTCTACATTAGAAGTCTGACACTTCATGTTGATCTACAGATCAGTATTATATTAAATTTGTGGTATGTTATAAGTTCTCAAATGGTACCCGTTTGACCAAAATCATTAATTTGTTTCCCTACACATCAACTATACTCAGAACACATATCTATATACTGTTTCAAACCCAACAGCTTAAGATTTATTATATATTATTGTGATTAGTGTAGTAATGTGAGATACAACTTTTTGCAGAGTTAAGGATGATGATTAGATCCAAGCTAGCTGAGTAGAAGAGTTTTAGAAAAAGATGGATGGTGGTGGTGCCATCATCTTTATTGGTTGCAGAGAAAAAAAATTGGGTACTGCAAGTTGTCAAGAAAGCTCCACCTCTCTATACAGACACAAAGAGAAAGAGCAAAAGCTAATAAAGACTAAAGCAGATGAAGAATACAATACAACGCACTTCCACGAGTGCACATATCGAGGAAGCTTCTATCTTTATGTCCGCAAAGTTATGTGTTTTGCATTGCCTTATTAAAAGCTGACGCATGGGATTGGTTTAACGTAATCTTAATTAAGTTTTACTATAATTTATTACTGAATCTTCATAAACTTGGAGGTAAAGGCACGTTCTTCCAGGAAAATTATATCATTTGCAATCTACTCTCAAGCACTTTGGATTCTTCCTTTGATAGGTCTAGTGTTCCTGTTTTGAATTTCCAATTACAAAGTACAACGCCAGAAGCTTCTTTTGTCTCCTCTCTTTCATACTTTGAGGGACTAACAGAATTGTCAGTGGCCTATTGAAATGATCTTTTATCAAAAGTAATTAAGTTAGTGCAAATCAAATGTAGCTTAGATGTCTCATTCCCCGGGGACTTTTGGAGAGAAAAGGAAATTGGGTTTGAACCCTCAATTGACCGTCTGCTACCACGGATGTGTAATAAATCAATATAAGGTCAGATAAAATAATGTGAAGTTAATTGCAAATATGAATTATATATTGTATGACTTAATTAAGATAAATTGAATTTTCTTTTTTATTTGATCATTAGTGTTATCCAGTGAGGTAGGAATTGAAATAGGGTTAATATGTCGAAGGTTGTAGCCGAAAGTATGAGATTGACTCGTAGATCTGTATTCCACGGTCAATCTCACAGGTTTATGAAATTATAATAAGTAATAAGGTAACGAGTATGTGAAAGGAATGAATAATTTATGTATCTATATATATATATATATATATATATATATATAAGCATGATAGTGATAGTTTGCGTTGTATGAAAGTCAAGTGTAACTTACACAATTTGCCGTCTGATATTATTTTGTATTATAGAGTAATGAATGTTAAAATTTTAACACAATTGTAAAAATTATAAGAAGACCGGTTGTTTTATATTTTTAAATAATCCCTTTATCAAAATAATATTTATAAAAAAGATCATCTCTAGCATTTAATATATTAATATAAATTTATTTATTCTTACAAAATGATCAATAAGTAATCTAGGCGCTTAAAAAAGTGTGAATAAATAATATACTACTATTAAATAAATAAATAATCATTTATAATAAATTATAAATAAAAAAAATTTTAAATTTCAAATTTAATTTATTTTAATGGCAGGAAAACAAATTAGAAAAGAACTTCGTTTTTCATAAGCAATAAAAAAAATCTTTGCTGATTAACTTAGTGTATTGAGTAATTCTGTTGGAGAATACGGTCGTTGCATAGAGAAAAATTGCAAATAATAAATTAAGAAAATAACAATGAAAATAAAAAAGATACAAATTTTACGTGGAAAAACCTCTAAATGATATAAGATAAAAACCACGGGCAAGATTAGAAGAATTTTACTATAAGAAAATTAAAAATTATAACTTATCTCAATTTAACAAGGAGAAACAATGAAAATTTTCTCTTGATAAAAGGAGAAATAACTCTCTATAAAACTCTCTAATTTCTCTGATTGTGGAGTGATTTTGGAAATGATTTCTAAACTTAAGCTAAGACCTATTTATAATTGAGCTTCAAGGGCCAAACCAACTATAAATAACTCATTAATTTAGAGACTAAAATAATAATTTTTCGTTGTTAAATTTCAAAGGAGGTGCCTAATTTTGCATCTAATTCTTGGTTGATGGGTGTAAAGTTTGAACGGTGGCCACCCACCTTTGACAACAATCTCCGACTTAAAGATTGATTAGGATAATCATATCCTCACACCATTCTTTCTTCCTTATACTTTCCATGCTGCTTATGTCTCTATTAGGCTATAAAAGGATTGACACCATGCAAACTTATTAGTTTTAATCACCTTTGTTATGAAATCTGCTATGTTATCGTTGGCATGAATTTTTTGCATATTTACAAATTATTCTTCTACTTTCTCACGAATGAAGTGATATTGGACTTGGATGTGTTTTGTCTTTGAATGAAAAGCTGGATTCCTTACAAGATGCAAGGCACTTTGACTGTCACAAAATAAAGAGAGATATTCTTGTTTGTGCCTGATCTTCTCCAATACCATTTTCAGCCATATTGCTTCTTTACTGGCTTGCGTATTTGTTACATATTTTGCTTCCATTGTTGACGTAGCCATAACCTGATGCAAACAACCATGGCAATGGAAGTTCAAGTGCTCTAGTTGAGCATAAGGAGCAAGACAAGTTGGTCATGCCACTTGGGCCAATCACAAGATCAAGAGCAAACAAGCTCAAAACAACTTTGCAAGGTTTTATTCAAACCATGATATCAAAAGAAGTTAAGGAAGAGAATTTCATCAACCTTGAAGAAGAACTTAAGAAGGAGCCCAAACTCGTAACAATGCTGGTGGCATGCACAACCCATGGAGCATGATATGGTGTGCATTCACGAATAAGCCCAAAAGAAAACAAATCTGATTTTTGTAAAAGCCCATTATTTATTTTCAAAGAACCATGTGCTTTGCATGTGTTTACTTAAGTAATTGGGCTTATTTTGTTCAATGTTATACTGGGCCTTAGAATTAGTTTAAATAAGTGTCACATAACTTAATTAAGTGGTACATGACATCCTTTTTAGTAGTCTACATGTTTGGGCCTAAAACTTAAGCCCAATCGTTTAGTTTTGTTGCTTACAAGGCAACTTGAGTTGGGCTTGGTCCAATGCAAGTATTTTTGCGTTAATTAGTAGTATTTGAATTTTAAGTTTGGTGTAAGGCTATAAAGAGCCTCCAAAATGTGATTGCAGCATGAACATTGAAAGATTGAAATTTGAGAGTATTCTTTAAGAGAGCTTGGTTCTTTCTTATTGTTACTTCAAGGATTGATTAAACTTATCAAGTAAGTACTTGTGGTGTTGATTCAATTCTGTCTTTTCTTATATTCTATGTTACAATATCCTTACTGATTTGGGGGTATAGAATTTCATGTGATAGGTTTGATTTTGGGATCTTGGGATTAAGATTGATCGGAGGTTATCTAGTTATGCTACTAGGTGGTCGCCGTATCATTTGGTTTCAGATCCAAACAAATCTTTCACATATATCTTTATTTTATGACTGAATATTACTTAATCTCAGTTATAAAATTCAAAAATTTTTTTTTGAGGGTTGTTCTTGTTCTTTTTGTTTAAAGCGATCATCATTGTCTTGGGTTTCTTGTTTCTATTTGATTCTTTTTTTTTTCATTCTAATTTCATCCTGTTCATAAATATATATAAAAAAAATAAGAGAATTCAAAATTCACCTTGTGCGAAATCAGTTTGTGTGAAAATTGTTCAATTTGCTTCAATTGATCACAATCTGTTATGTTGCTTTATAATCATTGTGAATCACCCAAATTTCATTCAATTTCATATCTTTGAGCATTATTTAGGAGAAACCATATTGGGGTTCATGGGGTCAAATCAAATCGAGGTTCATGGGGTCTTCGTTTTAATTTGAGTATATTCTTTGGACTCTTTGTTTTCATTTTTTTTGTTTTGTTTGTTGTGCTTTTGTTTTTCTTTACATTAGTTTGAGTAATTTTGCACTCATAATACTAAAAATTAATAGAAATCACCCACACACCACTCTTCATCCGTGTGTGCATATATATGTTTTATTTTTGTCCTGTCTTATTTTGCTTCTAGATTTGTGTATTTCCTTCTTCTTTAGGTTTTTTTTTTGTGTTTTCTATTGAATCATAACTGTTGGTTATCATTTGGATGGTTGAATTGATATGGACAAGTAATTTTGAGATAAGAACTTGAGTGGTAAAAGGCAAGAGTGAGAGCTCAAAGGGTAAAAGCTTATAATTGAGTGAAACACGAGAGATATAATCTGACTTTGAGTGAAACACGTGAAGGAGTGTTGTGAGGCCATTATCAATCATGACCAATTCAAGTTCCATACAAGGAAGGGGTAGTGACAGTGAGAGGCAGAATACTTACACCATCGAAGCGATGCAAAAACACTTCCAAAGGATAGAAACCGTGTTTAAGGAGGTATATGACATCCCAACTCGGCAAAGCGATCCTAAGAAGGCGAGTAGAGCAGAGCTCCTGGCGAGCTTCTAGGATGGCGGGCTAGTTAGGGTAGTGGAATGTGTGACACATGAATGAATCAGATCATATATCGAAAATGGGATAACTAATCATCAAAGGTGCCTTTTATAACATAATGTTTTTCAGTGTCGTTAATGGTGATTTACCGGTCTATGAATAGTACCATCGGTCCGAGGCTTGGCATTATTTCGGTTTGGAAAAATTACTGTGTATGTCTAATATTTTATTTAATATTTTTGGAGCATGCTTGCATGATTTAGGTGAGTAGAAAATATTTCATGAATATTTTTTGTAACAACCCAAAATTTTAGATCTCAAAATGGTATTATTTGAACGGGTCATGAATAGTATCACCAGAGAGAGAAATAATATTTTACTTGGATCCGGTGATGATATTAAGCATAATTAATACTTGTGAAGTTAATTTGATTTTATGTGATTGTTCTTAATTAATTAAAGTTAAGATATAAATCTTCATGACAAAGTAAGCAAAAAATTATTGGTGAATAGTAGATTATCGGTCTGTGAATAGTAACATCGGTATGGCACATTGTATTGTTTTGGTCCGCAAAAATTACTATTGATGCTTAATATTTTATTTTATATTATTGGAGTATGTTTATATGATTTAAGTGGGTGAAAAATATTTCATGAATATTTTTGGAAAATTTAAGTATTTGATGAATAGTGTTTTCAAGTTTAGTGTATTAAGGAAAATTGAGGAATTATTTTTATAGAGTTAAGTTAATTAATTGGTGGAGTTTAATAATATTTGGAAAAGAATCATTTGATGAATATTTAGAGCCCTTGGATGAGAAAACTAGAGACCAAATTCTAGCCATCCATTTGACATAAAATGAAGTAGCCAAGTTTGATTTTGCTACTTAAAATCAACCCTTATCCGACTCCATCTTCTTCTCTCATCTCCAACGTTACTTCCTCCTTCTTCCTCCTCCATGGTCTTTAATTTTCTCTACTACTAAACTATCCAAAATCAAGTGAATTAAACCAAAGTCTAGTAATAAGACTTGAAGAATTAAGCATAAAAGACTGTTATTTGGTGATAGAACTCAAGAATTTGGAGGTTACTACAAGTTCAAGTAAGTTGTGATTATTGACTTTAATGATTTAATTAAGTAATTCATATCTTAGATATGTTAGATTAGGCACTAAACCATGCTCCATCTTCTACTTTTGTCATTTCTTGATTTTAATGATTATTTTTGCTATTTTGAAGAGGTTGGAGAACCATCCTCTAAAGGGAAGGAAAATGCTAAGGAATAAGGCTTTCTAAGCCTATTCAAGCTTGTTTTGAAGGTTAGTGCAATGGTATTCTCTTTCCCTTTCATTTTCTTAGTGTTTTTAATTTTTAGGTTTCAAATGAATTTTGAGTTATTTGTGATTTTATTGGGAAATTGCTTAATTAGTAGTTTTTATATGATTTTCCATATTTTCTAAGCATGATGAGATGATTGAATGGGAAGAGAGACATCCCTTTCTCCACTTGGCCAAACCTCCTTAGGAGGAAGGGCATGAATTTTTGCTTCATACTTTTGTGTTCTATTAATGTTAATGAGGTTGTTTTTAAGTAATTTGATGATGCTTTAAACCACAACTTGGTATTTTAATGTTTAAGTACTTTTACAAGACTTCAAGAAAGTTTGAATGTGCAAAAGATGAGTTTTAAGATTAAATGTTTCAAGTAATGTTTTTATGGCTTAATTAAGTGTTATTTGATAAGTATTTAATTGGTGTTTTAAATATCTATTTTGAATCTTAAGTACTTATGATTTTGGAGAACTTAAAGAAAGCCTTAAAAATGAATGAGAAGTGTTTTATGTTTATATATATACTAGTAAGCATTTAAAGGGTGGTTATAAATGTATTTGATTTGTATTTTTAGTATATTTTGAATATGAAGCTTTATTTTCGTAAGTGTGAAGGTTTTTAAAACTTTTATAAGTTGTAAGAGTTAAGGAAGTAAGAAAATTTAGTTTGAAGCTAAGGATAATTTTGGAAATGGAAGCTTAAATGCTTTGGTATGAAAGATGGGAATTTTGCAAGTTAAAAGTTGGTGAATTTTGAAATAAAAGGGGTTAAGGCTTGAAATGTTTAAGTATGGGTCTTAAGGAATTTTTAATGAAGTAGTAAGTTAAGGAATTTTATATTAATAACTATTAAATTGTGTATATTGGATTTTATGACAAAATAAGTATAAGTAAAAGTTTTAATCACTTATATAAGTGCTCTTGGTTTTGAGACTAAGACTAATTGAAGGAGGAATACATCCTCCCTTTGTGCATATATGGAGGCCGAACTACCCTAGGGTGGTAAGATTTGTTTTTATTTCTTTTACTTGATTTTTAAGCCTCTTAAGCTATATTAAGTATATATATTTTGTAAGTATAAGTTTTGATAAGTATGAAAATTGAATTATATTTTTAAGTTGTAAGTTAAGTTATTTTGAAGTGAAAATGTGTAGGCTTGAAATGTTTTGCTAAATATTGGTTTAAAGTATTTTAAGCTAAGTATATACCTGTATTGTGAAAGTATTATTTTTGTTTGGAACATAAGTGAGTTTTGTTCGATTTTTACAAGTCGTAAGTCTATGAAATTTTATGAAGAAGACGTTAAGTTATGGGATATATTATTTTAAAATGATATATAAGAAATAAGGTTATTTGTAAAAGAATGATTTTGATTTGGGCTCTACTATGCACGACTGAAATGTAATAAGATGAGATTTATTCCGATATGTGAGTATGCTCGGGTTATCAGCCCATTCTGTTATGTGGAGCTATGATCAAATGCTAGAGTTATTAGCTCTTATGAATAGGCGGACGCGCTTATTATATGATGGGGGTGGTGCTTCCACAGGCCACGATTATGTGATGGGGGTGCACAGGACATGATTGTGTGATGGGGGTAGCGCTTTCACAGGCCACGATTGAATCTGCTTACGTTCATTCTGTATTAGTACGAGCCTTAACTAAGAATGCAATCTTATTTTGTTAAAAAGGAATCTCATATATATATTTGTATTTATGAAATTTTTTTACTTTTTTCAGATTATGAATTTATTTTTTAAGAATGAACTTATTTATGATTTTTGAGATATCTTAATTTAATCTGTATACTTTCGATATTTTTGTATTTGATTTTAGTATTTGAAATTATATATTAAGTTTGTTGCTTAGGCACCCTTATTTATCCTACTACTAAGTTATTTAGCACTACTGAGTGATATACTCAGCACATCAATTTCTATCACGTGCAAGTTAGGGACAATGAGTGCTACTCAAGGATTAGAGGCTTAGCATCAGAGTAGGAATATTATATTTGAGTAGGACATGTAGTAATTTGTGATTTTTTTGGCATATATATAAAATTGTAAATGATTGAGGTTATATATATTAATTTTTGTAAATTCATTAAGAGTTGTGACCAATTAAGTAATAACATCTTATTACATTTATGGTGTATGATTGTTGATAATTTAATCCGCTGAATGAATGTCATAATATCATGATAGAACCTAAAATAATTGATGGATATTTAGAAGTGCTTGGGATTTATTGTATTGAATTGGACTTTTGGGGGTTTGGAGGAATTAATATTGGAAGTGTTTATATTTTGTTTGTGTGGCAAGTAAATTTTTAGGGGAATCTCTTGTGAATTTTTCGTAGGAATTTTCTTAAATATTATTTTTAAATTTTAATTACTTGCCTCTTTGTGAAAACTTAGCCACTTCTAATATATGATCGAGAGTAATAAGTGAGATAAGACGGTGCCTCGGCATTGAATGTGGCATCCGTCTTTGGTCTTCTGGGATTAGGCAGCAGGCGTTACATTTAGTGATATCAGAGCATAGTTTTAGGTGATTCTAGGATTTGCGATTTGGTGTGAGAATTTATCTAATTAGGTTAAGTATATAAATGTTTTAAGTTAAATGCATGCCATAAATGTTCCGTAAGTAATATGACTCTGAAGGGTATCTGTAATGAATTTTAATTGGATATAGAATCTGGACAGATGTTTTGGATTATGATGGTTTTATGGCCTACTATTTGAGAGCAATATCATAATAGGAATTATTTGTAAAGGTTGTTATTGATGATTCTTAATTATATCCTTTTAGATGGTTTAGAAGAGTTACTCTTTGGAGAATTTTAATAGTTAAGGATAGAGTTTGATGTGTATATTAGGAATGATTTCCATTTACTTTGAGTATGTTTGATATTTTCAGATGGTTTAGAAGAGTTACTCTTTGGAGAATTTTAATAGTTAAGGATAGAGTTTGATGTGTATATTAGGAATGATTTCCATTTACTTTGAGTATGTTTGATATTTGATTTGAAATTGTGAATTTTGACTTTGGAATTGATTTGCATTTATAACATAGATAGCATGAAGGTGCTAAAAAAATTTTATTTAATCGAATTTTAAAGAAGTGTATCTTTTTTACTTTGTTATCAAATGATTAATTTTTGTTATGAAGATTTCCCTTCTTTGATATTTGGATATAAGAAAATTTGGTTTTTAAGTATGGTTTTAAAATATTTTTGAAGATCAAAAGGGTTGTTGCACAAATGAAAATGAATTTAAATATATTTGATTCATCTAGTCATGAAAGTATTATGATTTATAAATTTATTATCTGTTGAGATGATATTTATTAGTAATCCTTATTTGATTAGGATTACGTATTTACATTCTTAATCTAACTAGTAATCCTTATTTGATTAGGATAATGATTCAGGTTTCCTTGTCTATAACCGTTACGTAATCGTAGTTAGATTAAGAATGTCCTAGGCTAGAATTAAGGAAGTATTCTTGTATAAATAGGTGGTTGTATGTTATGATAAAACATATAAGAAAACAGATTTACTTTCTCTATTTTAAGCATGGTATCAGAGCCAGGTTCTTTTATCATTC